>ML783731.1:182094-243377 GCA_009831015.1 Picea engelmannii
CTCCTCTAGATCCTCAAAACATGGTCAAAATCCCACGAAATCAAAAACTGTCCAAGATTTAATGCTGAAACAGGGCAATTTCTGCTGAAGTGGCCCTGTTTGACCAGCGTTGACCGGGCATCTAGCAATCTCATATTTCGAATATGATAGCTTATTCACCATCCTTGTACATCTGGGAACACGACCCAAGTGTTGGATTTCGCTCAGGTGTCCTGCAAGTATACCAACGACGGAGTTTTTACGGGATTTGGTCAAATCCTGTAATTTCTGCTAAATTTCCAATTTTAATGCTAAAATTTAGAAAATTCAATTCTCAAGCTAAAGAATGACAAATATACCTTGGATAGGCTGTTTTATGGGAAATGTGAATAAAATGAAGTAAAAATGGGCAAATAAAGAGGCAAAAGTATGGTTTATGGAAGCACAAAAATGGACTCAACACCATAGAAGTTATAAGAAGAGAAAAGAAGAAAAACAAGAAACTACAAGCGAAACTAGACAAGAAATAAGACACTCAGGAAGTACAACAAATGATCACAAATTTGAAGGTTTAAATAAAAGAAGATAAAAGAGTTGAAGAAGCACTCAAATAAAAACTATAAGAAAGAGATGGGATCATTGGAAATTTGGAAGTAGAGATTGTCACATTAAGAAAGGATATTCAAAAGAAAAATATGCAGAACAGCTCAAAAATTTTGGATGAAATTATCAGCAGTCAAAAACCTCATCATGTCAAGTCTAGACTTGGATACAATCATACAGAAAAGGGATCAAGCTTCAAAACAACAGAAACATATCCAAAAATCTATGAATAAACAATCAAAGGGGATAGGAAGATATACAAGGAATATTATAGGGACACTCCTCCACCGAGAAGATTCACATTTCATAATCAACAACCGATAGATAGGCCTCATGAAGAAGAAGGATTCATAAGAGCAAATCCTTTTATAAGATCTTCAACTCCCAGGTATCAAACTATATTTTTTGGTTTATGTTATGCATGTAATAATTTTGGATATAAAGTTATGAATTGCAGAGCTACAGCAGGAACATAAACAACTTTGAAATTCATGCACAAAAGGGTTATCCAAGAAGGCCTAGTGAAACACAGAGACGAAGTTACAACAGGTTTGAATCATTGAGCATTGAAGTGGAATGCTACAATTGTAACAACTTTGGACACATGGCCAAAGATTGCATGATGACAGTTCCTCCTAGAGAACCACAACAAAACAACAACAGTCACAGACAAGAACCTCAGAAGAGAATATGGATAACAAAGAAGAATTAGTATAGCAATGAATAATGCACACTCGCTCTACAAGCTAAGCAGAACAAACATGGTTGGTATGTTGAAATTGGTTGTTCAAAACACATGACAGGAGATAAAGACATGTTTCTTACATTAAGAAAGGAAAGAGATGGATCAGTCTCCTTCAAAAATGATGATTCAGCTAAAATTATTGGAAAAGGCATAGTCATAATTGGAAATAAGAATACCAAGGCAGAAAATGTTCTACTAGTAGAATATATGAAACATAATCTTCTAAGTGTGATTAAAATGTGTGACCAAGGTCATAAAGTTAATTTTTATTCACAAAAGTGCGAGATAAGAAAAGAAGGTTCAAGAAAATTGATTGCAAAAGCTGCAAGAACTTCAAGCAACATATATGTACTAAGTGAAATTAGAAATTATAAGTGTTGTCTAGGAAAATAAGATGAAAGTTGGCTATGGAACAGGAGAATGGGTCACATACACTTTGATAACCTTGTCAAAGTCGGAAAAAAGGAAGCAATTAGATAAATTCCCTAGATTACGAAACCAACCAACACTTTATGCAAGCATTGTCAACAAGGAAAGAAAACAAAGACTAGGTTTAAATCAAAAGAATATTCAACGACAAGACCACTGGAAATTGTGCATACTGATCTAGTTGGACCAACTACAACAAAGGTTTTAAAAGGTGAGAACTAATTTATGTGATTAGTTGATGATTATACAAGAATGAATGAAGTTTTCTTTCTGAGGAATAAGTCAGAAGCTTTTGAAAACTTCAAGGTCTACAAGGAAATGGTTGAAAATGAAATGGATTCAAAAATAAAATGCTTGAGATCTGATAATGGAAGAGATTTCACTTCAAAGAAATTTATGGAATACTGCAACAGGCATGGAATAAAAATACAATTCTTCATTGCTAGGACACCTCAACAAAATGGAGTTGTTGAAAGAAAGAATAGGACAGTATAGGAAATGTCTCGAACAATGTTAATGGATTCTAAGATGGAAGATAAATTTTGGACAGATGCAGTGCATACAACGATTCACATTCAAAACAGAGTAGTGATCAGAAACAACATTGGAAAAACTCCCTATGAGATATGGAAAGGAAGACCAACAAATGTAAAGTACTTCAGAGTATATGGAAGCAAATGCTACATCAAAAGAGAAGATGGAAGAATGGGAAAGTTTGACTCTCATGAGGAAAAAGGAGTACTTGTTGGTTACTCAAGCACAAGGAAAGCATACAAGTGTTACAATTTGAGGTTGAACAAAGTTTTGGAAAGCATCAATGTAAAAATTGATGAAACAGGTGGATGCAAATTAAAAAAAGAAGAAAATGAATCAATGGAACAACTTTATGAAGAAAAAGTAGAAGATGAAGAATAAGTAGAAGGGGAAGATGAAGAGGATCAAACAAAAGTAGAAGAGAAAGTTCAAAAAGTTCCTCCAAATACACCTATCAAATGAGTACAGAAGAATCATCCTTCAGATCACATTATCGGAAAAAAATATGAAGGAGTTGAGACTAGAAGAAGAATCCATTCACAAAAACAAGCATACCTAGCACTCTCATCTACGATTGAACCAAACAGTTTTGAAGAGGCCAACAAGGATGAATTTTGGAATAAGACCATGGATGAAGAATTGGATCAAATAGAGAAGAATGACACTTGGGAATTGATTCCAAGACCAAAGAATAAGAATGTGATTGGCACAAAGTAGGTATTCAAAAATAAATTGAATGAAGATGGACAGGTTACAAGGAACAAAGCTAGATTGGTATGTAAAGGATACGCATAGTTTGAAGGAATCAAATTTGAAGAGACATTTTCTCTAGTTTCCATAATGGAAGCATAATGATTGCTCCTATCTTATGCATGCTCCAATATTATTAAAGTGTATCAGATGGATGTGAAATAAGCTTTTATGAACGGGGAACTTGAAGAAGAAGTCTACATTGAACAACCAGAAGGATTTCAATTGTTAGAGAACACAGCTTATGTGTGTAAATTGAAGAAGGCCTTGTATGGCCTAAAATAGGCTCCTAAAGCATGGTACTATAGACTAGATAAATATCTACAGCAAACAGGGTTCAGAAAAGGAAGTGCATACAACAACCTCTACATCAAGGTAACTCAAGATAGTATTTTATTAATTGAAATTTATGTTGATGATATTATTTTTGGAAGTACTGATGAGAGATTAAGACATAAATTTGCAAAGGATATGCAAAATGAATTTGAAATGTCATTACTTGGAGAACTATCCTTCTTTCTGGGTATTTATATACGTCAAAGAAACCAAGGAATTTTATTTCTCAAAATAAGTATATCAGAGAAATGCTAAAGAGGTTTGGAATGGAAGATTGCAAACCAGTTACCACTCCTATGCAAACTAGTTTCAAGTTGAGTAAAGATGATGATTCAAAGTCTATAGACCAAAGGAAATACAAGTCAATGATTAGTAGCTTACTGTATGTGACAGCATCCAAACCAGATGTAATGCAGGCAGTTGGACAGGTGGCACGATATCAAGAAACACCAAAAGAAACACATGCCATAGCAGTGAAGAGGATTTGCATATATCTCAAAGGAACAAAAGAGTTTGGATTACGGTATCCAAAAGGAAAGGATCTATCACTTATTTCCTACACAGATGCAGATTGGGTAGGTTGCATTGATGCCCGATGAAGAACCAGTGGAGCAGTGTTCTAGTTAGGTGAGTGTTTAGTATCATGGCTAAGCAAGAAACAATCATCAGTATCTATATCTACATCTGAGGCAGAGTATATTGCAACAACAACATGCTGTACACAAGTTCTATGGATGAAACAAACTCTGAAAGATATGCAGGTTGAGTATGATGAGCCCATTCCAATCTATTGTGATAATACAAGCACCATCAGTATCTCAAAGAACCCAATGATGCACTCCAAGATGAAGCACATTCCAACCAAGTATCACTTTCTACGGGAACAAGTTGTAGAGAAGAACATCGAAGTTGAATATGTGGGCACAAAAGAACAAGTGGCAGACATTTTTACAAAACTGCTTCCATGGGAAGCCTTTGAGTGTCTTCTCAAGAGACTCGAAGTAATTTCTACTCCAAAATGAATTCTTTTGAATGATTATATTATATGTCTTATGTTTACACAAGGAAGCACCATAAAGAGGATAGTTCAGGTCAGGATATCAGTTTCAGGTAGAGTTCAGTCAAGGGGAGTATCCCCAAGGACAGTTTAGTTAGGGGGAGTAGCCCCAGATGGAAAGATTTTTTTTCCATTGATGAAAAAGGGGGAGAGATTTATCATATGTAGAGCACAGAGGCACGATTCCAGGGGGAGCGATGGTCACAGGGGGAGAATGAGTGATATGAATTTAGTATTTCATAACATGAATTTAGTATTGCATCAAAGTGTTTCCATCAATGCGAAAGGGGGAGATTTTTTATTAATTTGGTTGGTTTTCATTGATGTCAACCCTTGAAGAAATGTTGGAAGCGAATTCTGGTAGCACAAAGGTTTGGGTAATGGACACAAGTTTGTTTGATGGATAATGGTATGAGTTTTGGTATATTTGTAGGTAAGACTATTCTATATGAATATCACATGTCATGCAATTTCCGGTGGTATGTGGAATGCCATGTAACTCCTCATGGTTAGATATTTATGGGCATGTGAAGTTCGAGAACCCTCATGAGTCATCTAGAAGCCCCAAAAGGTCAAAATAGTCAAAGTGTTTTCAAAAGAAATTATTTAAATAATAAATTTAATGGAAAACTCCCTAAAATAAGCAAAGTGGGATGCTACATCAAAGTATAAATAACAGGAAAGGCTCTCTCATTTAATTACACTTGAACATATTGAATATCATTGAATATCTATTTTGTAAAAGCTTATTTGGGCAGGTATTATTGATAAAGAAAAGTGCGGAAAAAAAAGTTCAGCTGGAAAAGTGCGGTAGAAAAAGTGCGACAAAAAATCACAACAGAAAAAGTGCAGTAGAAAAATCACAGCAGAAAAAGTGCGATAGAAAAATCACAGCAGAAAAATCCCGACAGAAAAAGTGCAGCAAAAAAATCACAGCAGTAACATGGTTGGGGTCTATTTATGAGAGATATGGCACATCTTGTTTGAGGTATGCTATTTGAGCTATGGTTTATCTCTTGAGATGGTATTGGATGTTCAGTATTGTTGCATATATCAGATTTGTTGAGGGATATAGTTGGTATTTTGTTGTTGGTATTTGGCATATGGGTATTGGTATTTTGGTTGTGATATGTTGTTGAAATTGTTGGTTTATCTTGAGGCTACATAACAGTGAGGTTCTGGCACATGGTTTGATGTAAGGATTTATGGTATTTGGTTTATGGATAGAGTGATAAAAAATTTATGGTTATATCGGTGTATGTCTTTGGTATATTGTTGAGGTACATGTTGGGTACATGGTTGAGACAAGTAGTTGATGAGTTGGCACATACATGAGGTGTATAGTTGATGATGTTGGTACATATTGATGAGTCATAATTGATGTGCATTTGATGCATGGTACATGTTGGTTCGGGTTATTGGTACAGGTGGTTTGGTGCAGGTAGATTGGTACAGATTGTTACAGGTTATTGGTACAAGCTGACAATGGAAATGGTTGATTCAGTGATAGTGACAGGTTGTCTACATTTGCCATTTATATTTCAGGGTAGTTGGATGGGGCAAGGATAGGTGGTTGTAGCCAAAGAACATAGGGGGTTGTAGCCTCCTTCCGATTGTAGCCAGAGAATTGGGGAGTTGGAGATTCCCTCAAGTTGTATCCTGAGAAACTAGTAGGTTGGAGCCTCCTTCCAGTTGTAGCTGGAAAACAAAGGAATTTCATGCTTCCAATGAATGTAATTCTTCAAGACATATAATAAAAAACATTATGTGGTTTTCTCCCACTTTGGGTTTCCACGTAAAAACACTGGTGTACTGTGTATGTGTATGATTTCTCATTTGTTCATTGTTTATTTACTCTGTAATTATTGGATGATAATGCTACACTGATATAACACTTGCATTATATGGTTAAAAAGGATTATATTGGTCTATTATTTATTCACCCCCCTCTCAGTAATCCAACATCAAAGTAGTTGACATGGTGACCTAAAATAAATTTGGCCTAGAATTTTCTAAAAACAGAGTGGAAAATTTTTGTTAGTCAATAGAGCTAACTAAACTCAAAGGACAATGAACACACAAGAAATAAGAAAAAAAATTCAATAAATCAAAGTAAAATAAAAATAAAATAAATGGGTGTAACTAGCTCAAGGTCAAGGGGTTATTTCTTATATATAGTCCCTTTTAAATCAATCAAATAACTTAATCATGGCTTATAAATTAAGTAAATCAACCATGTCTAAGTAATAGTAGATAAAATGTCCTTCACCTTGTCGATGACTATCTTCTAGTCCAAACCAATACTTGAGAAGTAGGATGTCAACAAGGGGGGAATCATATAGAAAGGTCATTTTTCCACCCAACCAATGCAACCCCCTGATTAGAGGCTCAATCTCAATGAGGGTGTAGCATAAAACAATAAGTACTCAAATAGATCATTCACCTATATCATAAGTCTTTAGCCCATAAGATATAAGAACTTATATAAATTAGTGTTTGGGTCCTAGTTCCTATCCCATAAGACCTAAAAGTAGTGTTTAAGGCCTAAGCCCTTATGATTTTTCTTTGAATTATTTTTAGGGCCAAAAACATCATCCTTTATGCACCAAACCTTAAAATTAGGCTTGTATACCACTCATGGGACAAATATTTCTTATGAACGTCTTGTCTTTCGTTATTAAGGTCTTGTCTTTTATTTTGTTCACAGCTATATCATCCTCATTGAGTGTTAGTACATACACATATTATGTTTTTCCACCATTCACAATGGCTAGGGATCATATAAAAACCATCCTAATTAACCAAAATCCAAAATAAAATAAAACCAAAAATACAATATGTGAAATGAATATACGAGCCAAATAAATTTCTACCATATATAGTGGTCGAGGAATAGGACAAACCAATAGAAGAGAAAGGTAATAAAAAGTTTTATAAGGAGGATGTGGTTATTGGTATGACAAACCAGTGATCTAGATCAGCTAGCAGTTAATATTAGTTCTAGATTTATTGGACGACGTTGATGATGATGACAACGATTATGGTGATGAAAATGATGATGATGATGATGATGATGATAATGACGATGACGATGATGATGATGACAATGATGAAAATGATGACAATGGTGATGAAAATGATGACGATGATGATGATGATGACAATGACTATGGTGATGACAATGGCAATGATGAGGATGAGGATGATGAGGATGATGATGATGAAAATTTTAATCCAAATTTTAGGGTATGAAATGTGTTATCACTTAAGATTTGTGGCAGATCACCTGGCAGTTGTGAAATGATCTTATCATTTCCATATTTTCAGGAAAAGAAGATCTTATTTTCAAGAATATTTTTATGGTGTTGATTAAACAATGAATGAAAAGAGGGATTTTTCATCACAACTATGAATATCGTTAAGGCATGTGAATAATCTATCCATGTCAAATTTCAGTGCATGCAAAAACAGTTTGTGAAAATTTCAACATTGGCCCCAATATTCATTACAAGTCATTGACCTTTCCCATGATGATGGGTATATTGTTGCGAGTTCCATGCATAAAAGTAATCTCAGAAATTTCAAATGATGTTCAAGCAATGAAAAACATGTTCATCAAAACTTCATTGATGCAAATGATGACATTTACATCATGATGTTATAAAGATGAATGAGCTTCTATTGGTTTCGAGAATAATCTATCCTCTACTGAAAAAGGCCAACCACATGAAGGTGGAAGCTCATATGGCCCCTCCCCTCCCCCTCACATCACTCTCAATTCCCCAATACCCAATCTATAACATAGAAAATAATCGAAAGCAACATAGTAAGATTCATGCACAGAAACTACCAAAAAAAAAATTAATGAAGGTAAATGAAATTATGTGTTTGTAAATGATATTTTTAATTTACCATGTACTCTAGTATATTGGCGACTATTTTCAGGTTTCACATAATAATTAAACAACATGTAACATAGGATATAAAAACATTGCATAAAAATTAAAAACATGTAATTAACCCATGACATAAGTAAATTATTTTAAGAGAATAATTCATACAAATTAAAATATATAGTCACGTACCTAATCTAACTCAACATTTGTATCATCCTTATTCTGTATCTTCTTCTTCATTGAACTAGACATTTGTATCATCATCTGGTTCAGAAACTATGTTGAAATTATTGACGATATCATCATCGTCATCAATGTCATTTTTGAGCATATTTTCATCGACATCATCATCAAGAATTACATTGTCTCCTACACATGGATCATGATCTTCTTCATCTTCTTCATCTGTTGACCCTGCATGATCTTCTCTCTATGTCTGATCTGGCGATTCATTTTATTCTTCAATATCATATTCTTCTTATACATGAGTATACTTAATTGGCCTTCCTCTTGGATCATATCTAACAACAAATGACCAATCCCTCTCAACTGGAACATTTGAGTAAAAGACATATTCACATTGGCTTGGAAAAACATAGTGATCATGTCCTCTTTCAAACATTGTTGTTTTAATCATCAAAAATCCATTGGCATGTTGAATAACATTTCTTTCCTCATCGCATTCATGAATTTATAACCTATACCATTTGACGTCGAACAAAACTAATTTGAAGGAATTAAAGTCACACTCAATTATATCATTCAAATACCGATAGTATTTATTTTTAGATTCTCGGGGATGTTTTTCACTCTAATCCAGGAGGATATCGGTGGCCACCCACCTTTTCCAACTGGCTCAAAACAGTTTTCTGGCAATTTACTATTTTTAGCAGTTAACTTCCGGGGGCATTTTGAGGACCTAAATGAAGGTTTTCCGGGATTGAGCTCCTCAATTATAATTGAAGACATGATTAAGCCCCCAAAATTAATCTCCTTGATGATACATTTACAATGGGCTACCATACACCTAAAACAAAGATTGTATGCAAAAGTTACGACCTCAGGAAGTTGATGTACTAACTTACCGAAACAGGGTCCACATGACTTTTGGCGCTTCATCTCCTAGGATCGGGTTTTTGGATGTCTAGGGTTTTTGGAATTCCTGTTTATTGTAAAAAAAGGCCTTTCCTCATTGTAATCATCTTCTTGCGAATGAGATTAGTCGTCACATCTTTTCTCAGAGATGAGCTGCCACCATTCTACGGAGTCTTTCACTTTGTATTTTTACAGTCTCTGTACATTTCTTTCATTAATATAAATCGTGTATTATCGTATCTCTGTGTTTGTGGTTTCATCTCTGATATATTTATGTTATATTACTAGATATCCGTGATATCTCTATGCATTTATTTATTATATCTTCGCTCTCATTTCGTGCTGAAAATAATCTAGATCAATGGTATTAAAGCAGGCTTCTCTTGATCGTTTTTTAGTGCATGTCCCCAACGAGGTCCGAGTATAACAAGTTGGGTCTTGATCTTGTCTCTCTTGAGTACAATCTCTCTTGCACACCTAAGAAACCTTCAATGGCAGAAGAAAAGAGAAACAATGGAGCAGACGATCCTATCAATATGTTTCTTGAGCAAACTCTCATGCGACAGAGGGACAAAATGATGGAGAATTTTTCCCACATCCTTCTAAGCCTGCTGATAGAAATAGGCGCATATTCATCAAACGACCACTTTGGAAGCACCTCGCCTTTCAAGGTAAAAATTAATTTTGATATTCTTGTATTTGAAGGAAATATATATGTGGATGTCCTAGGAAAATGGTTAAATCTGTTAGACGGTTATTTCTCTGTTCACCATTTTTCCGACAGGGAAAATATCACCTCTGCACTTCTTAAATCTCTCCCCCATGTCAAACATTGGTGGAAAACTTACTAGGAGCAAAGTTTCATAGAGGAGTCTCGAATATATGGGGTCGAGCCCACTTGGGATTTTTTTGTGGATGTGGTAAAGGAACAGTATTATCCTGTTGGAAACTATGAGGACCAGTACATGACATGGACCACATGCGGCAAGAGAGGGGCCAAGAATTTTTGGAGTTTGTCAATACCTTCCATACCTTGTGCAACAAGCTGGGCATCAAAGACTTCAAATGACATTTGGTTCTGAAATACCATGGGGCTCTACACAAATACATCCAAACTGAAATGGATTTTTTGGACATCTCATCACTTGATGTTTTTTATCGATATGTTGTTAAAATGAAGCAGAAATATAAGCACCAGAAAAAATGGGAGCTCGGACCTGCAAATCCACAACAAATAAAGTATGAAAAAGATGGCCCTAACAAATAGTCTCCTAAAAACTAGTCCAAGACACAGGAAAAAAAGGGTCACGGGAAGACAAAGAAGGACACTGGAAAATGGTGTGATTTCCACAAATCCCCTGGAACAGCACCGATGAATGTCGCTCAAAATAGTCATTGGTGTTTGAGATCAAAGATAAGGAGCCAAACCTGATTCAGAATCTGATTCTAAAAATACCAGTAAAAGACATATCATTGACACAGACCCCATTGTTGTTGTCATGACCGCGGTAATTCAACCAGAAGAAACAACAAATCTTGAAGAGGGGGAGAACATTTTCCAGTCATATATGTGGGTGAAGGGGGGCCCATTGCAATTTATTGTTGATAGCGGAAGCCAAAAGAAACTTATCTTAGCAAAGGTCATGAAACAGTTGGGATTGTCGACAACACCACACCCACATCCATACAACATCGAGTGGCTTTACCAAGGACGAGATCTTTGTGTCAACCAATAGTGTTGATTATCATACAACATCCAACCCTTCAAGGATGAGACATTATTTAATGTTGCCCCATTGGATTTCTATGATGTCCTCTTGGCCCAAACATACATGTGGAGACGCCATGTTGTTTACGAGTCTCAACCCTATAGTGTCATTATTACTTTGGGGGGTCATCTATACATAATACTAGAGGTAGTTCCAACTATTGGTCCACCTAAATAATGTCACAAGGTAGTATCTCATACTGCAAAATTCATCTTCTTCACAATCTATTGAAAAGGGGAACATAAGGACACTGCAACCACTACATCCTCGCCTGAATCACATTCTATCCAACAGAAGCAGGTCGACAAGGTTGCAGAAAAGTGAAAATATTCCTTCTGCACACCATCCTCTCGTGTAACTCGGCTTATTGAACAACCTTGGCCTCAACAGGTTTATAATATCCTTCCACAAACCGAGCAATGCGACGTCTCCAGCAAGGCAAGCAACTCACCAAGATTCAGATTCAGCAAACACTTTTTCCTCTCCCCTAGACACTCAATGAAATGGATACCATTACTTCCTAAGGAGGAAGGATTGATCCAGGTGGATATCAGTGGCCACCCACCTTTTCCAATTGGCTCAAATAGTTTTCTGGCAATTTTGGCAATTTACTATTTTTAGCAGTTTTTAACTTCCGGGGCCATTTTGAGGGCCTAAATGAAGGTTTTTCAGGATCGATATTCTCAATGATAATCAAATCCATGATTGAGGTAGAAAATTGAATATCCTCAATGATACCTTTCCAATGGGCTATCATACTCCTGCAAAAGTTACGACCCTAAGAAGTTGATGTACTAACTTACCCAAACAGGGCCCACATGACTTTTGGCGCTTCATCATATAGGGTTAGGTTTTTGGATGTCTAGGGTTTTGGGAATTTTTGTTTATTGTAAAAAAGGCCTTTAGATTCACATTGTAATCATCTTCTTGCAAATGAGAGTAGCCATCACATCTCTTCTCAAAGATAAGTTGTCACCATTCTAGTGAGTCTTTCACTCTGTATTTTTACAGTCTCTGTACATTTCTTTCATTAATAGAATCATGTATTAATGTATCTATGTGTTTGTGGTTTCATCTCTGATATTTTTTTTTTATTTTACTAGATATCCATGATATCTCTATGCATTTCTTTATTATATCTCCGCTCTCATTTCGTGTCGGAAATAATCCAGATCAGTGGTATCAGAGCAGGTTGTTCTTGATCATTTTTCAGTGCATGTCCCCGATGAGGTCTAAGTATAACAAGTTGGGTCTCGAGCTTGTCTCTCTTGAGGAAAATCTCTCTCGCACACCCAAGAAACCCTCAATGGCGGAAGAAAATAAAAACGATGGAGCAGGCGATCCTATCAATATGTTTCTTGAGCAAGCTCTCATGCGACAGAGGGACGAAATGATGAAGAATTTTTCCCACATCCTTCAATGCCTGTCAATAACAACAAGCTCATATTCATCAAGCTGCCACTTTGGAAGCACCTCGACTTTCAAGGTACAAGTTAATTTTGATATTCTTTTATTTGAAGGAAAGATAGATGTGGATGCCCTAGACAAATGGTTAAATCTGCTAGACCGTTATTTCTCTATTCACCATTTTTCTAGCAGGGAAAATATCACCTTCACACTCCTTAAAGCTCTTCCCCATGTCAAACATTGGTGGGAAACTTACCAGGAGAAAAGTTACACAGAGGAGTCTGGAATATATGGGGCCAAGCCCACTTGGGATTTTTTTGTGGATGCGGTAAAGGAATAGTATTACCCTGTTGGAAACTAAGAGAACCAATACATGATATGGACCACACTGCGGCAAGAGAGGGGCCAAGTAGTTCCATAGTTCACCAATACCTTCCATACCTTGCACACCAAGCTGGGTATCAAAGACTCCGAATGACATTTGGTTCTAAAATACCGTGGGGCTCTACACAGATACATCCAAACTGAAATGGATTTTTTGGACATCTCATCACTCAGTGTTGGTTATCGATATGTTGTTAAAATCGAGTAGAAATTTAAGCACCAGAACAAACGGGAGTTCAAGTCTGCAAATCCGCAACAACCAAAGCATGACAAAGAAGGACCTAACAAACAGTCTCCTAAAAACCAATCGAATCCATGGGAAAAGAAGTGTCACGGGAATACAAAGAAGGACACTAGAAAATGGTGAGATTTCCAAAAAATCCCCTAGCACAACACCGATGAATGTCGCTCAAAACAGTCATTGGTGGTCAAGATCAAAGATAAGGAGTTGAACCCTGATTCGGAATCTGATTCTGAAAATACTGGTAAAATAAAGATCATTGACACACACCCCACTACTATTGTCGTGATCGCATCAATTCAACCAGAAGAACCAACAGATCCTTAAGAGGGGGAGCACCTTTTTCATTCACAGATCTGGGTGAAGGGGACCCTGCTGAATTTTATTGTTGATAGTGTAATCCAGAACAACCCTATCTCAACATAGGTTGTCAAACAGTTCGGATTGTCGACAATACCACACCCGCAGCCATACAACATCATGTAGCTTCACCAAGGAAGAGATCTCTATGTCATCCAACAGTGTTGATTATCATACAGCATCCAACCCTTCAAGGATGAGGTATTATGTGATGTTGCCCCACTGGATTTCTGTGATGTCCTCTTGAGCCAACCATACATGTGGAGACTCCATGTTGTTTATGAGTCTCGACCACGTAGTGTAATTTTCACCTTGGGGGGGCATATCTACAAAATACCAAAGGTATTTCCAACTATTGTTCCACCTAAACAGTGTCGCAAGGTAGTATATTATACTGAAAAAATCATCTTCTTCACAATCTATTCAAAAGGGGAACATAAAGACACTACAACCACTACAGCCTCGCCCGAAGCACCTTCTATCCAACAGAAGCAAGTCGATACGGTTGCAGAAAAGTGAAAAGATTCATTATGCACATCATCCTCTCATGTATCTCGACTTATTGAACAACCTCATCCTGAACAGGTTCGTGATAACCTTCCACAAACCTAGCAGCGCGACGTCTCTAGCAAGGCAAGAAACTCACCAAGATTAAGATTCAACAAACTCTTTTTCCTCTCCCCAAGGCACTCAATGCAATGGATACCATTTCTTCCTAAGGATGGAGGATTGATCCAGGTGGATATCAGTGGCCACCCACCTTTTCCAACTAGCTCAAAATGATTTTCTAGCATTTTACTATTTTTAGTAGTTTTTAACTTTTGGGGCCATTTTGAGGGCCTAAATGAAGGTTTTTCATGATGGATATTCTCAATTATAACCAAATGCATTATTGATCCCCCAAAATTAATCTCCTCAACTATACCTTTCCAACAGGCTATCATACGCCTAAAACGGAGGTCGTACGCAAAAGTTACGACCCCAGGAAGTTGATGTACTAACTTACCCAAATGAGGCCCATATGAATTTTGGTTCTTCATCTCCTAGGGTTAGGTTTTTGGATGTCTAGGGTTTTTGGAATTCATGTTTATTGTAAAAAACACCTTCAAAGCCGCATTGTAATCATCTTCTTGTGAATGTGAGAAACAGTCACATCTCTTCTCAGAGATAAGTTTACGCCATTCTAGTGAGTCTTTCACTCTATATTTTTATAGTCTCTGTACATTTCTTTCATTAATAGAAATTATGTATTAATGTATCTTTGTGTTTGTGGTTGTATCTCTGATATATTTCTGTTATGTTAGTGGATATCTTCGATATCTCTGTTTATTTATTTATTATATCTCCGGTCTCATTTCGTGTCGAAAATAATCTAGATCAATGGTATCAGAGCAGGTTGCTCTTGATTGTTTTTTAGTGCATTTCCCCGAGGAGGTCCGAGTATAACAAGTTGGGTCTAGCGCTTGTCTCTCTTGAGGAAAATCTCTCTCGTTCATCCATATTTTATGAGAAGAATGAAATGAATACATATTATTAACAGGTGCTTAACACAAAATAATAGAGATATAGTAAAATTGGTTTTCTATTCAATAACGAAATAAGATAAAATTGTAAAATGCAACGGAAACAAGCTTGTTGGAATGGTGGCGGCTTATCTCTGAGAAGATATGTGACCGTCATTATAAACCTAATTTTCACTAGACATGCTTACCTGGCATCAGGCCATCCCAAATTCCTTCTTTTCCAAAACACTGTTGAACAACTCTTCTTAAAAACCCCTTTTATAAAGACCCACGCGCCCTGCTCCATTATTGCACGTGTGTACACACTAGCTGACCCAAGACAACCCGTGTGTACCTACAAAAGAACAGAAAAAGGAAAGTTGTTGACAGAACACACAGCTTTGGGTAAGTTAACTAAACCTTTCGGTCATGCATGGACAGACACTCGACCAAATACCTAGCGTCTTCTAGCCTATAAAAGAAGGGTTAGGGGTCCCATTTGAAAGGAGGAGAATCATAAAAAAGAAACTATACCCGATTGCGCATTCCCTTTGTCCCAACCTTTCGCCATCCTTGTGCAAAGAAAAGTATAGAGAAAAGCAGTTGGAAGACAGTGGAAGAAGAGCCCAGGATCAGGATCGAGGAGTAGTAGCCGACTTTATCATTGTAAGGTATCATTGTGAAGTTAATAAAAGAATTTCTTTTCCCATCCCACCATATGAGATTGTCATTATTGGAATATTGATTGTATGATTGATTAAATCTCTAATCCGTTAGTTCATAGATCAAATGCATGTGGAGTTCTTTGTT
Organism: Picea engelmannii; assembly: GCA_009831015.1. NCBI lineage: Eukaryota > Viridiplantae > Streptophyta > Pinopsida > Pinales > Pinaceae > Picea > Picea engelmannii. Next base: position 197,992 of record ML783731.1, read on the forward strand.
TGTCTTTAGTGAATGCAGGTCAGCATTGGGAGGAGAGTTGTAGTCAAAGAACGACCAAGCGCAAAAAGGGAGATCTACATCAAACACGAAAAATAAGGTACGACAACTTAATCTCTTGAGCCTTGTATTTACATATGAGTAATGGGGGTTTAGGCATGGGATGATGGTAAGAAGTAAGAATCTTTAGGTCATTTATGCATGCATGATAAAACCCTTAGTGCTAGTTTGTAGGAGGGATTTCCCACCCACAATAGAATTGGCGACCATACTGGGGATCTTTAGGGTTTCTGGGAATATTTTTTCTTGGGTATTTTTAAAAACTAGTTTCATTCCTTGTTTTTAAAGTTTCTACAAAAGTCTGAGCTAACATAGATTTTGGTCTTCCATACCAGTTATCTTTGTTTCTTTGCTTGACTGCATTTTTTTTATGGGACCCACAGAGGTACACGCGGCCTGTATAAGGCCATGAATCGTGCATTCATCAATTTCTTTTAGAATCTTTTGTTATTTCTGCTTTGATTGGAAGAAAATATAAAAAAAAAAAATAGTTTGTTAGATCTCTTTCTTTCCTAGCATTTTCTTTGCATTGTTATTTGAAAAAGAAAATAAATTAGCATAGTGTTGTGTTTTCTTCTCATCTTAAAATCATTTCAAATTTCTTCTCATCTTAAAATCATTTCAAATATATATATATATATATATATATATATATATATATATAATCATTCTTTGTCAGTGTTCATATAAGTTTCATCATTTTTCGCAAGAGTCTTAACACCATCAGTTGCACTACCGTAAACTTTTGAGTAAATCAAGCCAGTAAAAAGAATGCTAATTAAAATTTACTAGACTTTATGTTTGTAGGGTCCATAAACTAGATTAGGCTAGAGACTTGATTTAGGTTGGAGAATAAACTCTTCAAGGACATAAAACAAACATACGAGTCTGTGGTAAGGAGTGTAGAAGTTTAGTAACATGGAAATTATCCGAGAACCCCCTCTAACACAGGGGATAAACATGAGGTCACGTGCGGAAAGGTAGCAGAGATAACCCCTCCAAAGCCAGACCAAGCATAGTGGGGAATGCATATAGAGGACTTGTCTTGGGATTCCATTGATCGCATTTGCCACGGAGCTTCATGGGTCTCGAATCCATTCGAGGTCCTCAGTCGTCTTCCGGAACACTTTATTTTGATACCCTTTATAGGTTTCAAACTTGATACCCTGCTCATTGTGGTCCACCTGACTATCGACTGTACCCGCCTGGTGATTGTTTACGAGCTAGAAACCTAGTTGTCTTTATTTTAGGGAATTACACAGGTGACTGCGGGGGTATACCACAGTACCTAGGGAAGACATCAAGCCACGCTTTGCAGATTATACCCAGAGGGTGCTTCCATATTCTTGTTGCACTTGCATCAATAAGTTTCTCTAGTGTTGATTGGTGTAACTGTTCTTCCAACTAGTTAGTCGTTTGCTTGATTTGCCTTTAGGAACTTTTAGTGTGTGCTCTGTGCTCTCTAGTTTTCCATAGTGAGTTAGTCAGTTATGGATTTGGATCTCTGACCTAGGGTGGTAGACTGCCCACTCTACCGATTGAGAGTACTTTCCAGTCTTCCACTTAGAAAGGTGGATCCGCCTCTTTATAGGCATTGTTTTGATAAACACTGGTTCTTTAGAGTCAGTGTGTGAGACTTTTATAGATTTGAATGATCCTGCAAGGGTAGAACCTCTGCATAATATCTTTATGTCTAAAGTTCCTGATGATACCAACCAAGGAACCCCTTCGTAAGGGGATTCTTGTGCTTTTCCTTTCTTCGGAAACATTGGTGTCCCTTTGATGGGCACTTTGTACATTCCTGGGTTGAATGTGGGACTACCAGTTTGTTTGGGTACCATTCCAAATGTCCCAAATGCTCTTGATGCTTCTCAGTTAAGCACATTAAGTCATGGGCACCCTGTTGATGTTTCTTCATCAGCAAAGTCTTCTCCTCCTCCTTCTCCCGCCTCTGGTGAAAGTACAGTTACTAGTAACTGGAAGTCTAAACGAAATAGAAAGAGGAAGAATAGGAAGAAGAAATCACCAACCTCTGCGAGTCATGTTGGAGATAGGTCGAAAACCTCTACAAGTCACGTTGAAGACCAGCACCCAACCTCTGCAAGTTATGTTGGGGGCAATCACCCTCCCTCTACTAGTCATGTTGGGGGAAAAAGTCCAGTCCATGCTAGTCATACTGGCAATAGGTCTGTAGCCTCTGCAAGTCATGTTATCGACCCATGACCAACCTCTGCAAGTCATGTTGGAGATGTGCAACCATCCATTGCTAATCATGCTGGGGGAATTAATTCTATTGAGAAACCTAGATAGATAGGACGTAAACCTAAGTTCCCTTGTAAGATTTGCAAGGGAGATCACCTTACTCATTTGTGACCTGGTATTCCAGAGGTATAAAGATTGTGGTCCCTGTCTATAAGCTCTTCTGATTCTGAGTCTTTTGAGGTTTCCTCATAGTCTATTCAACCATTGGTTGAGAAAGTGGTCACGTTGATGCAGTCATCGGTTGATCCCACTCCTTTTTTGAGGGGTGAGGTGCCTTTAGACAATGTATTCTCTTAGCCTATGCAGCCATTGGTTGAGAAAGTGGTCATGTTGATGCAGTCATCGGTTGATCCCACTCCTCTTTTGAGGGGTGAGGCACCTTTAGAACATGTAGTCTCTCAACCTATGCAGCCATTGGTTGAGAAAGTGGCCACGCCGATGCAATCAACGGTTGATCCTACTCCTATTTTGAGGGGTGAGGTGCCTTTAGACCATGTAGTCTCTCAGCCTATTCAACCATTGGTTGAGAAAGTGGTCACGCCGATGCAGTCATCAGCTGATCCCACTCCTCTTTTGAGGGGTGAGGTGCCTTTAGACCTTGTAGTCTCTCAGCCTATTCAACCATTGGCTGAGAAAGTGGTCATGTCGATGCAGTCATCGGCTGATCCCACTCCTCTTTTGGGGGGTGAGGTGCCTTTAGACCATGTAGTCTCGCAACCTATTCATCCATGGGTTGCAAAATTGATCATGCCAATGTAGTCATCAAATGATCCCACTCCTATTTTGGGGGGTGAGGTGCCTTTAGACCATGTAGTCTCTCAACCTATTCAACCATTGGTTGCAATAGTGGTCATGCCGATGTAGTCATCAGATGATCCCACTCTTCTTTTAGGGAGTGACGTGTCTACTGACTATGTTTTTAGCATTTCCAGTTTAGTATTTTCAGAACAAGGGGGCATTCCACTCACTTCGAGCAGACCCCCTCCAAGCCCTAGGATGGTTTCCTTTGATTGGAATGACCTTGTTGAGCCTCGTCTTCCTTCCTCTGCACCCTTTCAAATAAGGGTTGAAGTTAATTCAACAAACATTTATTGATGTATCGTGGATGAAGGATCCTCTACAAGTATTTTATCCTCCTTGGTTTTGAAAGTCTTGGGATCTCCTGAGCTTGTGTCTTCTTCGCATGAATTTTTGGCTTTTGACAAAAATCCTAGTGAATATTTGGGGGTTCTTCCTCAGTTACCTATATTAATAGGTGGGAAGAATGTCCTTGTTTATGTTATAGTGGTGCAAGACCCGTTATATTTCAATATGCTTCTCAGGCGTGATTATGTATATTCTATGAATGATGTAGTGTCTATTCTCTTTTGGGTGATGCATTTCCCTCACAATGGAAGCATTGTCACTATCGACCAGTTGGCATCTGATAATCACCATCCTAATTCATCATTATTTCATACTACCCCTTTATATGTTACTAGCGTTCATGTAGACTCTACCCCACCACAGGTTAATTATGTGGCGTCTTATCCTCGGTGTTCAATTGCTTCTGAGCAGGAACCGGTGCAATCATGTGTTCCCTCTCGATACTTGGTCTCAAAAAATGATCCATTGGTTTATCCAATGGGGGCATGGGATCCCTTTCTTCCTCCTCTTGGTCCAAGTGAGCCTGAGTATCCTTCTAAGTTTGATCTCCTTGTTTGTAGATCCTCAAGCCTTCATGCTCGTGATTCTTCACTAATAGACTCTGCCAGTCCTGGCCAGAATTTCCATCGTCATATGGAGTATGGTCATTTTACTTCAACCTTTGGGACTGTCGACCCTCATTTGCATGATTTCTTAGATTTTGAATTTCCTTCAGAAGAGGCTATCCTTGAATCCATGACTACAGTTTCTATATCGTGGGAGGAATTATACCGTGGATTGTGTTTTCTTCCCTTTTGGGAGACTTTCCAAGTTGACTATCGAAGAGACTCTTGGTCCGAGCCTAGAAATGAGCTTTACCTGAACTAGTTGCATACATGATTTGTAGCCCCCACGGGTCTTCTTTTAAGCCCTTTTCAAACCCTCTAAACATGAAAATATTGTTGAGCGATCGTGTGGCCTTTCATGCTCGTTAAACTGAAATTTGAAGTCACGTCTATCCGGAAATAGTTTACCCCTTTTTCGGTCTGGACGGTCAACTGTACGAACAAAGGTATACTCTAAGGAACTTCAATTCTCTAGAAGAGTACCCTCAGGTATCATTTTAACCCTTTTTCGAGCCTGAGGGACTAAATCTACGAAAAAGGAACCCCCATGGAGTCCATAGTTAAGCTCTTTTCAAACTCCCTAAAATTGAAAAGATCATCGAGTGACCTTATTCTTTCACACTCGTTAAAATGGTCTAGAAGAACATTCCTGACGGAGTCCATAGTTAATCTTTTTTCAGACACCTTAAAAATGAAAAAATGGCCGAGTGATCTTGTCTTTATCACACTCATTAAAATGGTTTTGAATAGATGTCTTGTCGGTGCTAGTTTACCCCTTTTTCGAACTGACTAGACTACCTTCGAAAAAGGTACCCCGTTGGAATCTCCTTTTACATTTTTTCAGACTCTCTAAATATGAAAAACCACCGATCTTACCTTCTCTGGGCTCGTTAAACTTACATCGAAGGGTGTTACAATTGTGTGTTTTGTTAACCATGTTTTCATACTTGTGTCCTTGGTCTAATGTCGGCTCCATGTTTCTCTCAACTGAACCATTTGAAGCATGCCTTATACGCAAGCCCTGTAGCACTTTTCCTCTGCGTCTTGACACCTTTGGTCCCAGGAGGGATTTTTCCCGCGTGTCCTTCCTTTGAAAATCATTCTTATCCTTTCACCTTGAACTTGTATGTTTGCGACACTCATTCCTCCTTTGTAACGTAACATTCTTTTATTCTTTTTCCAAAATTATTGAAAAAGGCAATATATATATATATATACCCCAAAAGAGGAAGGGAAAAGTATTTTCTTTTATTGGCAACACAATGCGTCGCCCTTAGATAAGGCACATCTGTCTGTTTGTTCATCAAACCCTGGGATTTCATATGACTTCAGGAATTTGTTCCTGCTGCATTGATCTGTGTCCTCCTCCATTTGGTTATTCTTCCAAACATATGGAGAGTTTGTGTTACCTCCTGCCTCGCAAACCTATGTTAATGCCATGCTGCCTGAGTCTCATCATTTGTCGTGTTATTGTCCAAGGGAAGTTTTTACCAAGCCTGAGTCGGCCCCTCTATAGTTTGTCTCTTTCCCTCATGCCTAACCATCCTGAAAGTCCAATCAAGTCTTTGCTCCAAATCAATGAAGTCTTTAGTCTAATAATCAATATTCTCTAGTCCATGACCGACGAGCCGTCGAAGACCTCTGGGTAGTGAATTCGTACACTCATATTACACTCCTACCCGATTTTTGAAGATTTTGAAGTTGTTTCTCGAGCTCTGAAGACCTCATCTCCAGCCATCAGGCCTTATCAGCTTCTAGAAGATGGCTACTCTACATGTATATCTTTTTGATTTCGAGATGTAGCTTCGTTGTGTATTGCTCATGGATACACTTTATATAGTTATATGACATGGATCCACAGTGTATTTGATTGGTAGCAATGATTTTATTTTATCATGAGCATGGGTATGCCCGCCTCAGTGAGACAATTATTATTTTGCAGACGACACCTCCCGATTTCTGGTCCTTGGGCTCACTTGTTTGGAACGTTGGTGAAGATTGTTAATGGATTTCGGCCATCAGATGATCTTTTGACATCACACATTAGGGGGCATCTATTATAACCCTAATTTGTACCAGACATGCTTACCATGCATCAGGCCATCTCAGATTCCTTCTTTTCCAAAACACTACTGAACAACTCTTCTTAAAAAACCCTTTTATAAAGGCCCACATGCCCTTCTCCATTACTGCATCCATGTACACGCTAGCTGACCCAAGACAACCTGTGTGTACCTACAAAAGCACGGAAAAATGAAATTTGTTGACGGAACACACAACTTTGGGTAAGTTAACTAAACCTTTCGGCCATGCATGGCCAGTCACTCGACCAAATACCTAGCTTCTTCTAGCCTATAAAAGAAGGGTTAGGGGTCCCATTTGAAAGGAGGAGAGACATAGAAAAGAAACTATAGCCGATTGAGCATTCCCTTTGTCCCAACCTTTATCGATCCTTGTGCAAAGAGAAGTATAGAGAAAATTAGTTGGAAGACAGTGGAAGAAGAGCCCAGGATCAGGATCGAGGAGTAGTAGCTAACTTTATCATTGTAAGCTACCATTGTGAAGTTAATAAAAGAATTGATTTTCCCGTCCCACCATATGAAATTTTCATTATTGGAATATTGATTGTATGATTGATTAAATCTCTAACCCATTAGTTCATAGATCAAATGCATGTAGATTTATTTGTTTCTCTTTAGTGAATGCAGGTCAGCATTGGGAGGAGAGTTGTAGTCAAAGAACGACCAAGCGCGAAAAGGGATCGACATCAAACATGAAAAATAAGGTATGTCAACTTAATCTCTTAAGACTTTTATTTAGATATGAGTAATGGGGCTTTAGGCATGGGATTATGGTAAAAAGTAAGAATCTTTAGGTCATTTATGCATGCATTATAAAACCCTTAGTGCTAGTTTGTAGGAGGGATTTCCCACCCACAACAATGGTTGCGTGCATTCGCAAGAAGAAGATTACAAATGAGGCTTTGAAGGAATTTTTACAATAAACAAGAATGCCAAAAACCATATACATCCAAAAAACTAACCCTAGGAGATGAAGCACCAAAAGTCATGTGGGCCCTGTTTGGGTAAGTTAGTACATCAACTTCCCAGGATCGTAACTTTTGCATACGATAACCGTTTTAGGCGTGTGATAGCCCGTTGGAAAGGTATCATCGAGAAGATTCATTTTGGGGGCACAATAAGGACATAAAATATAATTGAGGAGATAAATCCTAAAAAAACCTTCATTTGGTCCCTCAAAATGGCCTCGGAAGTTAAAACTGTTAAAAATAGTAAATTGCCAAAATTGTCAGAAAATTGTTTTGAGCTAGTTGGAAAAGGTCGGTGGCCACTGATATCCATTTGGATAAATCCTCCCTCCTTAGGAAGCAATGGTCTCCATTGCGTTGAGGTCCCCCATCATATGAGGAAATTTCTTCTGAATTTGGCCCTGGGTGAGCCACTTGCCTTGGTGCAGAAGCTGCCCTTCTTTGATGACTCAATAAAGTTGCATCCTTTGTTGTCGAGTTCCCTTGATCTGTGTGTCCACAATATGATCATTGGATGCCTTTTTTATGCACTCGAGGTTGATCTCTGTTGGTGTCAATTGTTCTACTACTTCTGAGGTGTCCAATAATGGTGGGAAATAAGGGGAAAGGAGATCCACATTGAACACTGGGTGTAGGCCAAGGAAAGGAGGAATGTTGAGCTCAAAATAATTATCCCCCATGGCCTTGGTGATAATGTATGGCCCATAACGGAGTGGGCGAAGCTTCCTATGGGGTCCTATAAGGCGTTCTTTCTGCAAGTGCAACCAAACTTTGTCACCCACCTAAAAATTATGTGGCACCCGATGTTGATCATGGCATTGTTTGTACTTGTTATTGGACTTATGTAGGATATCTTGAACCTATTGGTGGATGTGATGGATCCTCTCAATGAACAGGGTGGCTTTGTCAGCTTCAGTTGGAGCAGGAGATGAGTCATTCAAGGTGACCGCAAGGGGAAGTGCAACATCTATGGGACCCAATGGTTGGAATCCCAACCCCACCTGAAAGGGGATATGTTCGGTTGAGCTATGAAGGGATCGATTGTAGCTATACTGGACATATGGAAGGCTCTCATCCCATGTGTGAGGGTTCTTTGAATTATACATGTGAAGGATATGCACAATCATTTGATTTAAAACCTCAGTGTGGCCATCTGTCTGGGGGTGGAATTTCATGGATTTGGTGAGCTTGGTGTCTAGCAGTGACCAGAATGTGTTGAGAAATCGACTATCCCAGTCTAAGACAATGGTTTGTGGGATTCCAAAATGTACCCAGACTCGTTCAAAGAAGAGCTTGGCAGTGGCCTCTGTTGTGATGCTCTTCTTGCAGGAAACTACAATCGCCATCTTAGAAAAGCGATCAACAACCACAAAAACACAGTCATTTCCCCACTTGGTGGATGGGAGGCCCGACATGTAGTCCATTGAGATGGATTCCCATGGCCTGTTAGGAGTAGGAAGAGGGGTGTACAGGCCTTGTTTCTTAGTGGTCGTTTTGGCAATAACGCAGGCAGTGCAGAACCTGATATACTTGTTGACATCCTGTCGAAGTTTTGTGTAGTAGAAATGTTTATGTAGCATCACCACTATCTTTTCAACGTTGAAGTGAATTTCCACCCGACTGTAGTGGGCTTCCCAGATCATCTTCACTCACTCACTTGATGGAACAGACATATGGCCCAAATGATACAACAACCCATCCTGAAGATGGAAATTATTGACAACTGTGTTTTCACCCAACATTTGGTAGGTGGTGGCAAAGTCAGGGTCTGTCTCATAGAGTTGGGGCCATCTATATGTCTCATGGCCACAAGAGTATATCACCATGATGAGTGTTGTGACTGGCGGTCTACTCAGGCAATCAGCGACACGATTGGTGCTTCTTGTTTTATACTTGATGTTGAGGTGGAATTGTTGCAAGTATGTGGACCACTTTTGATGGTGGTCATTCTGCAATTTTCCATATGTCTGCATGAACTGCAGTGGCTTATGATTAGTGTGGATGACTGTCTCCTTCCCAAGAATGTAATCTCTCCACTGGAGGAAGGCTTTCACAATTGAGTACATTTCTTTATCATAAGTAGGGTACTTACGGATAGTATCTGACAATGTCTCACTATGATAGGCCATGGGGTGGCTATGGTAAGTGAAAATGGCACCCATAGTATAGTCTGAAGCATCTGTCTTGATCTCAAAGGGATGTTGCAAGTCTGGTAGTGAAAGTATTGGGGATGAGCACAAGCATTGCTTCAAATCATCGAACTCTTGTTGTTGGGACCGACCCAGCGCAAAGTTCACCTTACCACCACCCCTATTTATTTGGCTAAGGGCCCATGTAATATGGGAGAATCCCAATACAAACCTGCGGTAGAAATTGGCAAGGCCAAAGAAGCTCTAAAGTTCGGTGAGTGTTGTTGGGGCTGGCCAGTCATGGATGACTTGGATCTTGGATAGATCCACATGTATTCCATGTTGATAAATGATGTATCCCAGATAATGCACCCGGTCCATGCTGAAGGAGCATTTTTCCAAGTTGGTGTATAGCTTGTGCTGCCCCAGGGTGTGCAGAACCTGTTGAATATGCTGCAAGTGTTCGGCCCAAGTCTTGTTGTAAATTAGAATGTCATTTAGATACACCACTACAAAATTATTGGTGAATGGTCACAAGATATCATCCATCATCCTCATGAAAGTGGTTGGGGAATTTATCAAACCAAAGGGCATGACCAACCATTCAAAAAGGACTTCCTTTGACTTGAAGGCAGTCTTCCATAAATATATCTATTATATTGGGACCTGGTGGTAGCTAGACTTTAGATCAATCTTACTGAAGTATTTCCCCCCCATGAGTTGATCAAGGAGGTCGTCGATTCAGGGAATCAGGTAGTGATTTCTGACAGTGATTTTATTCAGAGCTCGGTAATCAATACAGATTCGTCAAGTTCCATCTTTATTATGTACCAGCATGATTGGGCTCCCGCAAGGTGATGAGTTGGGGAAGATGTGACCCTTGTGGAGAAGTTCTTGGATCTCTCACTTGATCTCCTCATTCTCTAACAAAGACTGACGATAGACTTTCCCATTGGTTAGCGGTGCATTAGGGGTGAGATCGATGGGGTGCTTGACCTGGCAATGCAGAGGTACCCCTGTAGGTGAGGAGAAGATATTTGAGTATTCCTCCATGACCTTATCTACTTGCTTCTATTGTGTGGAGAGGTCAGTCGCAGAGACCCTAGATGTGGCTATGATCTTTCACTTATTCTGAGAGAGAATCATGAAGAAGACAAACTTCCCCATCTAATAGATGCCCTTCCTACATTTCTTAGCAGAGATCAAGGAAATAGCACTAGGTGGGACTGCCTTGGGTATCCTATACAATTTCCTGTTCAAAGTAATAATAACACTACGAGGCCTAGACTCATATATAGCATGACATTTCCATAAATAAGGTTGGCCCAAAAGAACATCACAAACTTTGAGAGGAGAAACATCACACAATACCTCATCTTTGAAGGGATTGGTGTTGTACGATAGACGACACTATTAGCTGACGCGGAGTTCGCTTCCTTGGCGGAGCCATTCAATGGTGTAGGGTTGTGGGTGTGGTGTTGTTGGCAGGGCTAGCCACTTGATGACCTCTGCTAAGATGATGTTTTTATGGCTAATGCTATCAACTATGAAGTGCAATAGGGTGCCTTTTACCCACATCTCTGAATGGAAGAGGCGCTCTCCTTCTTCTGGCTCGTCTGGTTCACCAGGTTGGAGCTTGGTGGAAGAAACGGTAGCATTGGGTTCCACATAAATGATCCATCTTCCCCTTTCTGGTTCTAGACAAGAGTCAAAATCTACATCTGATTCAGAGGCTTTCACTTCGACCACCAATGACTATTTTGAGCAGCAGTTAACAATTTTATGCCAAGGGCTCTTATGGAAGTCGCACCACTTCCCAGTATCTTTCTTTGTCTTTCTGATGTCCTTCTTTGCTTGCAACTTGGACTGGTAGTCCTGATATTGTCCATATTTTCTCTGTCCTTTGTTCTATGGGTTGGGGCCGCCCTTTCCTGGCTTTTGTTGTGAGGGGTTCCCAGGCCCAAATTGTCACGCCTTTTGTTTGAGCTTCTACTCGATTTTGACAGCATATCGATAGGCTACGCCCAAGGATGAGATGTCCAGAAATTCCATTTTGTTCTGGATGTATCTATGCAGAGCACCACAATACTTGAGCACCATATGTCACTCTAAATATTGATACCCAACTTGGTGCACAAGGTATGGAAGATATTTGTGAAATCTGGCACTGCTTGGTCTCTTTCTTGTCGCAGGGTGGTCCATTTGGTATACAGGTCATCATAACTCCTGACAGGGTAGTATTGTTCCTTAATATCATCCCTAAAGGATTCCTAGGTGACCATGACTGGAAATAATGAGGTTTCCTCTATTTCCTTTTTCTCATAGAAAGTTTCCCATGAATCTTTGACATGGGCAACGACTTTGAGGAGCGCAAAAGTAATCTTTTCTCTATTTGAAAAGTTATGGATAGAAAAATACCCTTCTAGTATATTCAACCACTTCTCTACAGCATCTATGTCTATATAACCTTCAAATATAGGAATATCAAAGTTTATTTGTACCTTGAAGGGGGCGGTGCCTCCGTTCGAAGAAGATGCATCACCTGTTGGTAGTCGTCGAAGGATTTGTGCGAAACTATCCATCATCTCATTCCTCTGTTGCATGAGGGATTCCTCAATCAATAGTTTGAAAGGATATCTTGTCCCATCATCTTTCATTTCTCCTACCATGAGAGGTCACTTGGGCATTCAAGATCTTATGTCCTCAAGAGAAACAAGCTCAAGACCCAACTCTTTGTACTCCGACCTCGTTGGGGACATGCATTAAGACGACAAGGAGAAGACCACTTTGATACCATTGATCCAAATTTTATGAGAAGAATGAAATGAATACAAATTATTAACAGGTTCTTAACACAAAACAACAAAGATATAGTAAAACTGGTTTTCTATTCAATAACAAAATAAGTTGAAACTGTAAAATGCAGCGGAAACAAGCTTGTTGGAATGGTGGCGGCTTATCTTTGATAAGAGATGTCACGGATGCGTGCATTCGCAAGAAGAATATTAAAATGAGGCTTTGAATACCTTTTTACAATAAAAAATAATGCCAAAATCCCTAGACATCAAAAAACCTAACCCTAGGAGATGAAGCGCCAAAATTCAGGTGGGCGCCGTTTGGGTAAGTTAGTACATCAACTTCACAGGGTCATAACTTTTGCATACGATCTCCATTTTAGGCATGTGATAGCTCATTGGAAAGGTATCATCGAGGAGATTCAATAATTTCTTCTTCTATCAATGAGGAGCTTGATTCTGAAAAACCTTCAATTAGGCCCTCAAAATGGCCTCGAAAGTTAAAACTGCTAAAAATAGTAAATTGCCAAAATTGTCAGAAAACTATTTTGAGCTAGTTGGAAAGGTGGGTGGCCACCGATATCCATCTGGATCACTTGCACACCCAAGAAACCCTTAATGGCGGAAGAAAATATAAACGATGGAGTAGACAATCCTATCAATATGTTTCTTGACCAAGCTCTCATGTGATAGAGGGACGAAATGATGGAGAATTTTTCCCACATCCTTCAACACTTGCCGATAGCAACAGGTGCACCTTCATCAAGAGGCCACTTTGGAAGCACCTTGCCTTTCAAGGTACAAGTTAATTTTGATATTACTGTATTTGAAGGACAGAGATATGCGAATTTCGTAGACAAATGGTTAAATCTGCGAGACGGATATTTCTCTGTTCACCATTTTTCTGACAGGGAAAATATCACCTTTGCACTCCTTAAATCTCTCCCCCATGTCAAACATTGGTGGGAAACTTACTGGGAGAAAAGTTCCACAAAGGATTCTGGAATATGGGGTCAAGCCCACTTGGGATTTGTTTGTGGATGTTTTAAAGGAATAGTATTACCCTGTTGGAAACTACGAGGACCAATACATGAGATGGACCACACTACGGAAAGAGAGGGGCAAAGCGGTTCCAAAGTTCACCAATACCTTCCATACCTTGTGCACCAAGATGGGCATCAAAGACTCTGAACAAAATTTGGTTCTAAAATATTGTGGGGCTCCAGATACATCCAAACTGAAATGGATTTTTTAGACATCTCATCACTCAGTGTTGCATATCGATATGTTGTTAAAATCGAGCAAAAATTTAAGCACCAGGACAAATGGGAGTTTGGGTCTACAAATCTGCAACAACCAAATTATGATAAAGATGACCCTAACAAATAGTCTCCTGAAAACCATTCCAGGCCATGGGAAAAAAGGGGTCGTAGGAAGACAAAGAAGGACACTAGAAAATGGTGTGATTTCCACAAAATCCCCTAGCACAACACTGATGAATGTCGCTCAAAACAGTCATTGGTGGTCGAGATCAAAGATAAGGAGTCGAACCTTGATTCAGAATCTGATTCTTAAAATACTGGTAAAAGACATATCATTGACATAGACCCCACTACTATTATCGCAACCGCAACAATTCAACCAAAAGAACCAACAGATCCTGAAGAGGGGGAGTGCCTTTTTCATTCAGAGAAGTGGGTGAAGGGGACCCCGCTGCATTTTATTGTTGATAGAAGAAGCCAGAAGAAATTTATCTCAGCAAAGGCCATCAAAGAGTTGGGATACAACATCGGGTGGCTTTGCCAAGGACGATATCTTCGTGTTAGCCAACAATGTCGATTGTCATATGGCATCCAACCCTTCAAGGATGAGGTATTATGTGATGTTTCCCCACTGGATGTCTATGATGTCCTCTTGGGCCAACCATACATGTGCAGACGCCATGATGCTTATGAGTCTCAACCCTGTAGTGTCATTGTTACTTTGGAGGGTCATATCTACAAAATACCTGAGGTAGTTCCAACTATTGTTCCACCTAAATAGTGTGGCAAGGCAGTATCTCATATTGTAAAATTCAGCTTCTTCACAATCTATTCAAAAGGGGAACATAAGGACACTGCAACCACTACAGTCTCACCCAAAGCACCTTCTATCCAATAGAAGTAGGTCGACAAGGTTGCAACAAAGCACAAAGATTCCTTCTGCACACCTTCCTCTCATGTAGCTCATCTTATTGAACATCCTCAGCCTCAATAGGTTCGTGATAGCCTTCCACAAACCGAGCAGTGCCACATCTCCAGTAAGGAAAGCAACTCACCAAGATTTAGATTCAGCAAACACTTTTTTGTCTCCCTCGGGAACTCAATGTAATGGAGACCATTTCTTTCTAAGGAGGAAGGATTTATCCAGGTAAATTTCGATGGCCACCCACCATTTCCAACTGGCTCAAAACAATTTTCTGGCAATTTTGGCAATTTACTATTTTTTTAGTTTTTAACTTCTGGGGCCATTTTGAGGGCCTAAATGAAGATTTTTTGGGATTGATATTCTCAATTATTTCTAAAGGAATTTTTTAGCCCCAAAAATGAATCTCCTCAATGATACCTTTCCAACGGGCTATCATACACCTAAAATAGAGTTTGTATGCAAAAGTTACGACCCCGAGAAGTTGATGTACTAACTTACCCAAACGGGGCCCACATGACTTTTGGCGTTTCATCTCCTAGGGTTAGGTTTTTGGATATATAGGGTTTTGGGCATTCCTATTTATTGTAAAAAATGCCTTTAGAGCCTCATTGTAATCATCTTCTTTTGAATGTGAGTAGTCGTCACATCTCTTCTCAGAGATAAGCTGCCACCATTATAGCGAGTCTTTCACTCTGTATTTTTACAGTCTCTGTACATTTATTTCAATAATAAATCATGTATTATTGTATCTTTGTGTTTATGGTTGCATCTCTGATATATTTATGTTATATTATTGGATATCTGTGACATCTCTGTGCATTTCTTTATTATATCTTCGCTCTCATTCTGTGCTGAAAATAATCCAGATCACACTCCTAGAGGAAACATTAGTGACCAAGACTACTACAGTTATTCCACTATCAGAAGTTTTCTTATTTTCATCCAATTGTTTGATGTGAAATTTACCATTGCACCACATAGCCTTATGGTGTTTCAACTGCAATATGTCATATATGTAAAATATCCATTATCGATTAATAAATTAAGATATTTATATAACTTGGAAAGTATCTGAAAAAGATAGTACACATGTAGTCACATTAATATAATATAAAATAATTGAATAAAATGGGTAAATTTACTTGCATGTCCATCTTTCAAACCATAAGCTAAATCAATTTCCCTTTGTGTAACATTGGCATCTCCATTACAACGAGCTTCTTTAACCAATTCAGACAGTCGTTTCCATGATAACCTACCACCATGATGTTGTTTACATATTTCAATCCATACATTCATCCAATCAAGATTTTTTGCAATGTATAATGCAGTGCATCCCAATCTTGAGAAACTGAATCAAAAAATCATAATTCACCAATATTAAGTATTAGTTATAACCATGGTAAATATTAATAATTGATACAATAACAGATATTAATATATTAATGAGTATGATCATATACACAAAAAATGAAAATTTATATGTATTAATATAAATCTCCACAATTATTAATATATTACCTCTCATTTTTTTCATTCTACCTTTTCCCAACAGGTGCTTCTGATATTCAAATTTTTTGATGGAGTTCACATCCCAAATGCGATCCACTGCATGCATAGTTGGTGCTACTAATTTAGGAAGATACTAACTAATATACACCATGGATTGATATACCATATATCCCTCCACCATAGAACCCTCAGGATGTGCTCTTTGTCTAACCAAAGCCTTCAATGATTTCAAGTGCCTCTCCACCATCCACATTGACCTTGTCTATACAGGTCCACACATTTCAATCTCCTCAAATTGGTGTATGAGGTAGTGTTCTTGTGCATCGAAAAATGTTGGAGGTATATACTTTTTCATTTCACACATTATCCGAGGAATTTCTCTCTTCCAAAACTTTATATCATCTTCAAGGATTTCTTTCAATGACAACCATCTACATGAAATCATGACATAAGAAAATAACATGTTTCAACATAACATAATACATATTACATTACAATTAAAACATATGTCATTAAGTACAACAACAAATTGAGAGAACATTTTTCATATAACTCACAACTACTTACCTCATGTATTTTCCAAGATCATATATAACTTGTTTGGCGTTGTTGTCAAATTCATTTGGGAGAGATGGTGGTAGAACATACTGTAACAAAAAAAATGAATCGTTATTTGTTTCAACCAAAGTAGAAAAAATAAAATAAAAAACTTAAAAGATGTATAAGGCCAATATATAAATATGGATACCAAAATTATTACCTTAATGAAGGTATGCTAATCATGTGTTTTTACCCCACCAAATTCACCTTTCTTCATTAAGATATTATTTATGTTTGAAGCAAAACCTGTGGGAAATTTAATTCTTTGAATGACCTCTTTTACAACATTAGTTTGTTGCTCTATTAATAACCATGGAAGGTTATTTTGGTCTCTATCTCTATTTGATCATATCACACTTTGCATTGCATGATTGGCTTCCTAAATGTCAGTACAAATTTTGATAATTTTGTCTTTATCCCTCCTACCATCTATGATTCGCCATAACATTTTTGTCACATTATTCTCAATATGCATTGTATCAAACAAATGAGATATTTTTATCTCCTCATAGTAGGTAAACCTCATGAATTGAGTGGGATAACATTTTTTTCCTAGTGGAAGCCCATTATTAATGCCTTCATGTTGGAGGCCTTCATGAAGCATAAAATAAATCACAACAATAATTATCAAATACGGTAAAATAAATTCAATGATTAAAATAAAAATTCAAAACATTACATATATGAGACATAAATAAATTGTTTACCTTGATGATTTCTATTATATTACAACCTCCATAGATGAGGTGTCATTCTTCGTGGTTTTAAACCAGTCTCTTCTTTCCCATTGAAAAGATGTTTTTCAGTAGTTCGATACCTATGGTTCTTAGGGAGGAGGTGCCTATACTCATCAAAAACCACCTTTCCTAAACTATTTGAATGAATATACTTCATATTAGGACCACAAACTACACATGCAAATTTACCCTTTGGTTTAAGACCTGCCACAGATGGATTAATGCCAATTATACAATGAGATTATTTAAAAATTAAACATGCATGCTATATTTAAAAAATTATATAGTATTAAACAGCAATAGAATGCTACATACCACAAAAATGTGTTAGTCTTTGGGAATCATGAATTGTCCATAAAATTATTCCATGAAATTTAAATTTCTTCTCCCTAATTGGTTTACAGATGTCATACATAGTGATGCCAACCCATAACTTTAGTATCTTGTCGAAAAGAGGCTCGATATATACATTCATACCTTTAAATTGGTACTTACCTAATTGTTTGAAATTACACATAATTACTACCATGATATGTGTATATAATTAAATAAATAAACAAAAGATATTATGCAAAAATGAAACAAATGAAAATGTTACATTCAAAAAATTAATGTAAACAAATACCTGGAACAATCATTGTCAACATTATGTGCTCCCTCTTTATTGACATCCAAGGAGGACTGTTATTGTTGATAACAAAAATAGGCCACATTGAGTAAACATACCTAAGCTCTCTGAATGGATTAATACCATCAGCTGCCAATGAAATCCTAGCATTACGAGGTTCATCTTTGAAATCTATCCATTTTTCCTCAATTTCCCTAAATGCATAACCATCGGCATGCATTCGAAGAACACCATATCCACTTATGTTACGTGCATGGTAATCCATAAATTGTTCTATGCTTTCACACCTGAACAATCGCTACAAACATGGAATTATGGGAATATGACAAAGAATCTTTTGAGGCACCCTTTTTGTTACTTAATCGGTTCGATATCTAGTGATAAGACATTGCAGGAATTATGTTTTTGAAGGATGTTGTCCATAATATCTAATATGATCATTAGGACATGCATCTATATTTTGATAACCCATTCAAATCTCGATATGTGCGAGGTAAAATATTTGACGATGGTAACAAAAATTCACCTAACAATCTACAACATAACAAATAACTAGTTAATGTAAAGAATATTAATCGTAAAAATTGATTTCTTATTTTACACATTAATAACACTAAAAAAAGATAGAAAAAAATCAACATTTATGTATATGAGATGAAATATATTACATACCTTAGGATCTGTGTCATACAAGTGTTCGAAAAATTATTCATAAACTTTAAGTTCACTAGCAACAATGTAGTGGAGAGAAGATATTCTCTTGAGCCTTCATAAAGTCGTTTATTTGCCTTTTCTAATAGAGGTTCATCATAAATACCATCACAGTCCCCATCCTCATCTACTTAGAAAACAAATCTTAGATCATTTGATTTGTCCCATCATCTTCTTCCATGGGATCATTAACTTGATTTGTCCCATCATATTCTTACATGAGATCCTCATTTGCTTGATCATGTTCCTCATCTTGTACAACATCATTTCTACTACTACTTGGTGCAATATTTTGCAGAAAGTTAGGGGGAAACTCTAACTTTATAATTACAAACAATCATGAAAAAATTAGTGTGTATATAAAAAATACTCAAACAATATATATATATATATATATATATATATATATATATATATATATATATATATATATATATATATATAATTTTATATAAAATCAACAATATAAAAATAGATAATGAATATATAGCTAATTACCATGGGACGATATTCATTTGATCCCCCATCAATGTGCCCATATTTCCTACAATGTTTTTTAGTTATTGCCATTAAAATGCTTACGAGATGTGTAGTGCAACATTTTTTGCAAGGGAAATAATACCTACCATCACTCTTTTCACCATCTTTACTTTTTTCCCACCTTTAATATTTTGCGACATTATTTTGCACAAAAATACCCTTTATGAACCGTCGTTGTTATAGAAAGATTGTCACAACATCTCTAACTTGAAAAATATTTATATATTTTTTTTCGTTGCAAGAGCAACGAACATTGACCAAGTCAATGTTGACTTTTTCAAATAGTTGGGTGACTATTTGAACAATGTAACGATCATCATTGGATCGTCGCTCTTGCGACGATAACCAAAGTTCGTCACAAGAGCGATGGGAGTCCACTATATTCACGTTCGTCGCTCTTGAAACATTCAACTGGTTTGGTCTCCAGAGCAACGAACACGAGATGGATTTATAAAAAAAATGAAAAAATCAACTCTTTATCTTCAATTTTGTGACGAAAGGGTAATTTCATCTCAAGTAGTCGTCACAAAATTTTCAATATGTAGTAGTGTAAGTTTCCCTGGTGGTATCATCACCTGGAATGGGGGTGGTTTGTTGTATGATATATTAGTTCAATAGAGCCTATGGTTTGGTGGAAAACACTCACCCTTAGTCAGTTTCCTGGTCAGCAACTTATAAATAGATAAGTTCATATTTCTACTTTGTTAATTTGTGTGTATATTCAATTTGTAAATTTTTCTATGTTTGTGCAATTTATAAATTTATGGTTTATGTGTAGAAATTTGTGTGGAAAGGAATGAAAGCATGATCTGCATTCCCTGTATGCATATAAATTATTTTACTAGGTATTTCCTATTGGGATTGTATTACATATCTCTTGTAGCTCAAGATCAAATCCTGGGAACTATATGAATCTGTGAGGAGAAATTTCAAGTTTACTGTTTATAGAGTTGAATAAATGTGTGTGTGTGTGTGTGTGTGTGTTGAATCTTATGTACTCAGGAATATTTTCTTCAGTCTCAAATTCCTTAAACTCATGCTAAAACAAGATTATGCTTTGAGTTTTGAATATTATGACCATAAGTTTTGGTATCATTATCATTTGAATGTCAAGGAAATAATGTCGACATTTTAGGCTAGAAATTTGATGTTTATGATGTATACTTCATGCATATAAGCTTGAAAGTAAGCCCCGGAGGATTATCATTTATAGATGGAGTTTGTAGGCCTAAATTTGCATAAACAAGTTGGTTGTCTAAATAATTGAGGGAACGTGATTTATGTGTATCATGGATGCAAGGATTAGATCATCCTATTGGTTATATTTCCTCCTTGAACTCATGTACAATAATATGATAAATCATTTTGTTTGATGATCAAGGGAAAAGATTCATTGCAGTTTCCATTAGTTTATGTATGGCCTTGAAACTATGTACATTTCCCTAGAATAATTTACCTTGAAATCAAAACCATCCAACATCCTCAATATTTGTGCCCTAGACTCATCAATGATTAGCCTGATCCTTCCCATCGAGGCTTTAAAAAAAAAATCATCGGAAACTTGGGTTGATTATTCCATCATCCCATTGACACCTCTCTTGTTCGGACCATCGATGACTTGAATTATGTGTCATTTTTTGTTTGGGGCCAATCATTCATTGATGGAATGGATTTTCCTCTCATCGGCAGTTTTGGGTCAATTATCCATCAACAAATTGGGTCGATCATTTCCATCGGTGATCAATTGATTATTGATCGATGATTTATGTTTTCCTTTCATAAACTCCTTGGTCGATCTTGTAATACCCCCAAGCTTAACCCAATTGTAAATGTACATATGCTTTATAGGTTGGTGAGCCAGGATGTGTTGGGCCAAAGTGCCTTTGTGTGTGTGTGTGTGTGTGTGTGTGTGTGTGTGTGTGTGTGTGTGTGTGTGTGTGTGTGTGTGGATATATATATATATATATATATATATTGGGGATAAGGGATTAAGAAAAGGGGCTAAGTGAAGGGGGATTAAGCCAAGGGATCAAATAATATTATTCATAATTCATAATATTTATGATATAATTTATCATAAGTTCCCAAGTGAGGGGAATGAAATACCAAGTGGAGTCAAAGGTAGTTCCTAGAGTGAAAACTATCAAGATAGGAACATGCAAATATAATGTAGGGAACTTAGTGTAATTCCCACAATTTCTCCCAATCAAGCACTCATTTTTTATTTCCATCATATATACCTTGGATAAAGAGTGTAAGTTGAGGTTGGATATCACCCAATAAATCCTTGGTGGCTTGGGCTAAAGAATAAATTTGTCAGGCTTGTGAGACATTCTCTATGGGTGAGAGAATTATTGGTAATAGGTTTCCATGTGTGTGGGCCTAGTGAGTGTTGTAACTCTTAGAGAAACCTTATGTTCCAAGTTCTACAAAGCTACGAGACTTCCTAGATAGCCTATTATTGAAGCCCTGGAAGGGAAGTGGGTGTAACACACTTGACCCCCTAATCATCACTTAGGATGGTGGGATGTCGATTTTCCTTTCTTTCATCAAGGAAAGTATTTAAATTCATCAATTGTTTAAGTGAAGACTTCTCTTATCACAACATATACTATATTAACTCTTAAAAATTACATTGAACTTCTCCTCGGAGTTTACTAAGGTTACCAGGAACCTAAACACCCTCAATTGGATGGTTATAATTACTTCTCTCCATCAAATAAACTATTTGTATCTATTTGGACTCATTCTCATCAGAATGCTCATTCCACTAGGGTTGACATCCTCCCCGATGACATCATTTTGATGGATCATCCTTAGGGATCCAACGATCCTTGGAATCAGGGTCACAATATCTCTGATTTCATTGATGCCTCTACTTACTCAACGATTACCTTCCATTTCAGGACCCATTCTCAATGCTAACAAATGGAAGTCACAAAATCTACAATTGAGATTAAATATTTCCCACACATCAATCAAATGTCCTCTTTCACTCTTAGAGTCCCTCCCCATCAGAGTGCCTCGATTATGGTATCATAGACCACTCTAACTAGCTTGCTCCGACCACACGCGCTTTGACAAATCAAAAAATCCTTGTTCGCTTCATCTGTCGGTTGTGGTATACTTGGAGGTTACAACTGTATGGAATTTAAGGTTCTAAGGCTACTCTCTTTGGATTGATTCACACAAGATCTGATGGTTGAGATACCACAGGGAATCTCCTGATAGATTAATGATCCTTAGACTCCCTTGTCTTTGAACTCCTTTGCAACCTTCCATCCAGGCCTATGATAGTCTTCCTTCCAACATATTCACTACTTGCATCAATGTTCAAAGACTCATCAATACAATTCTATGAAAGATCAATGACTATCATTGACTTGGAGCTCTCCCCATCGGAGTCCTGGCATGACCTTGTACTAGGCCATTCTGATGGCCTCGTTCTTTGACCAATGGTCAGTATCTTCTTACTATGTTGATCCAACAATTTCAAATCCTTCTAGCTTAAAACATTGGTTTTCTTCACATTATCACTCTGAATTAAGAATTAACCACTCCATAATTCCTCTTGGGCATTTTCTAATATTCTACCATACCTTCAAGATCTTAGGAATCCAAGTTCAAACTGACTTAGGCATTCCATTTGGAACTTGGACGAATTTCTACATGTCCTATAATATTTCCATCTAAGATAGGAGGTTTTCACAAGACTTAAGGTTCCTTAACCTACACAGGGATTTCCAAAACCCAGGCACTCCTATCACTTCCCAAATGAATATTTTATCCATATCCTATAAACTTTCCTATCAAGAGTAGAGGTTTCACAGAATAGAGGTCATATGAATCCCACACAGGGATCCTCCTCATACACTAAGGCATCTCCTCTATTAATTTTGGGGTGAAGATTTTCTTTATATCTTGCAATATTTCCATTCAAAGACTTGTAGTCTTCAAAGGAATACACCCTACCCTCATATCACTCTCATGGGTTCATGAGTCTATTAGATTAACCAGGGTGACAGACATAAATATTCCATTTTACTTAGGAATTCATCCATTCCTTACATACATTCATATTTTCCATTTAAACCATTAAACAACATATTTATATTACTAAACCTACATCAAACATATTGAGTTGGAACAGTTATCTGTCTAGTGAATTTCAATATCCAACTAATTGAGAGAGTACGCTTTTCCTCCCAACCTTTGATTATGCTCTAGAGTGTCATCCTACAACATTCCCCCCTCCCCCCGTGAAAAGCCATGATATCGCAAGGGGATTGATTCATTTGGTTCTCATATCTAGAATGATACATGAAGGTTACTCTCATTCCTCCATTGGCAATAGAAAAATTTACCCTCTTCCTATAGAACTTAGGACTTTCACAAGTTTATCTGGTACCCTCCCAACTAGATTTAATTTGCACAAGGGAGTCCCTTCTCTACTACACAGTCCCTCGGTGACCTCGCCTTACCAGTTCCAGTTTCTTTCCAGTTTATACCAAGTTGAAATCCTTTATTTCTCGAGTGATCTAGATACGGGTCTTCTCTATTCTAGGGTGACCATTAATCTTTTGTTCAATATTTCTATTTTCGTCAAGAACAACTTTCCAAATTCTTTTATTACTCAACTATGCACCAGTGAACACCTGTGTTCATTGAATTGTATGTTTGTGAGTATACTACTCACTCACTCTTTCTCAGGTTATTCTCCTTGATTCATCTCTACTCATGTCTCGTCATTCACTATTGTGAGCTATTCTCCTTGTTTCCTTCTTCTATGTGTATTGCATGCTTGTTTCTCTCCTTCTCCTCCTTTTATGCATCTCGATCATGTTTTTCCACCTTTGGCCTCTTCTTCCACCCAATACTCAAGATTCCCATTGCTTCTGTTAGACGTGAGCTCCAGTCAAGGATCTGAATTTGGAAAGGTCAATCTAAGGGATGTCCTTCTATCAAGTTTTTTTTTTTACCCTTGCCTCTTCAAGAGATCAAGCGTATCAACAGTTGTAACTATTTCAGCCACTGATCATGCTTACCATAACTGGTCACATGGATCCATGTAGGTTCAAGTATGTTGGCAGGTGTGTATTTATGTCTTGTAAGTATATGCTAGATTGCTAAGAAAGCTTTCTATTTTCTTCACTAAAACACCTCAGCTCCACCACAATCCACTTCATCAATTCCCACTTGTGATATCATGGCTAGTACTCAAGGATCTTCCCTCTCAGTCAGTTATCTTGTGTTTTTAATTAATCAAAGCATAATTAAATTCTTCATAATCACATTATATGGAGTCTTAGAATAATTACAATCATGGGGGAAAACAAGGTGTTACAGTGGGATAGCCTAAAGGACTATTGAGAAAATAAGGGGGTACATTTCCTTGGGTAGGATATGTTGTGGGGAATGATAGGTTGTGAGTTGGGAATTGTTGTTGGAGTGTGAACCTGAACCTTTTATTTATTAAGTTGTTTGTCAAAACTTAGTTTTTCTTAGGTATCATTTTCCCTAGTGGATTCATAGACCCAGTTTGGGGGTGACCTGCTATTGAGAGTGTATAAACAACAGAGTCTATGGTTGAGAGGAATGTATGAGGTATGCATGCGGTTGGTGATTTACACCGAAATATAAGTGTTATTTTATGTTTGTTTACATGATGATTATTGTGTGTATGTTTATGTTAATTATGTTTTTTGTAATTGTACACAATTATGGATGGTTGTGCATGTCATTGTTCATTTTACATAATTTTCGCATATGCAGAGCATGGTGGTGAATAAATGGTATATTTTAGTCAATTTTAGTAGTAATAGTAATGGAATTCGAGTGTGAGGCCTGAATCACCACGTGTGTTGGGAAATAGTTCTTGTGCACGGCATAAGGTCAGATTTCACTCGCAGTTTTTCTCAATTAATTATCTCTGCAATTAGAATTGGTATTAGAGAAGAAATTTTGTGTGGCATGACTTAGCTTGGAGTTGGGTATGTTACATTGTGGTATCATATATGCTACTTCAAAAATGGACTTGTATGGGCCAGATATCGACATGAAGTTGGTAAAATTTGTCATCTCAGTGTTTGAGTTGTGTAGAATT
Organism: Picea engelmannii; assembly: GCA_009831015.1. Taxonomy (NCBI): domain Eukaryota; kingdom Viridiplantae; phylum Streptophyta; class Pinopsida; order Pinales; family Pinaceae; genus Picea; species Picea engelmannii. The sequence continues at coordinate 223,053 of ML783731.1, forward strand.
TGGAGAAAATGGTAAAATCTAAGTGAAACCCCCAAATTTGTAAGCAAATTCAAGTAGGAATTGTACTTAGAATGGTTGTTATGGTGGGGTCATTTTGACTTCCAAGCCATTGAATTGGATTAGATAGGAGAGTGGGGAATTTTCATGATCGTCGCAATGTTCATGAGTTGGAAATATGAAAAAAATAGCTAAGAAAAGGAAGAAATTACACAGGCTAAATATTAGGGTATGGTATAAAAAATGTGTGCATGGAATATTGGTGTGTTCTACATGCGCTAAATATTAGTATTTTGTGTGTAGATATTGCACATGATGAATATTGGTGCGTAATACAGAACTGGTGTGCATGTGGGATTCAAATAGGAAGAAGAGAAGGAGGAAAGGGAAGGAAAACTATCGAAGATAGGTAGAGGTCGATTTGGTGGTCTATCACAGTAGAAAACTAGTGATTTTCCGAAAAAAATTGTAGTTTTGAAGGCCATAATCTTGTAGGGAATTTTTGAAGGGATAAACAACATTTTTAGGAGTTCTAATTTTCAAGATTGTAAGTATTGTAGGCGCCACTTAGAGTCTCTACAGCATAAATAAAATAAATCGAAGACATATTTCCAACGAGCTATTCCATGTGTAAAAAAAGCTCGTATGAGAAAGTTACAGTTGAAACAATGCAAGGTAAAAATTTGGTACCAATTTACTTCCAAAGGGCATAACTCCTTTATGGACATAGTATTAGTCTATGGAAATATCATAAACCATAGAATATGACCATGGAGTTAGATTGGGAATCTAGGTACGTAAAAGTGTACATGATGAGGGAGAAGACACATATAGAATTTGGTACTAGAAAGGAGTAAATGGGTTATGTCCATATGACTATAACTTGATACCTAGAACTCAAAATGGAGCAAGGAGATAGTCATTGGAAAGGTATCGGGTAGAGGAGTCTATATATTCACCCGGAAATGTGAATTGAGGAGTGAAATTCACATGAAATCACAAAGAATAATTTTGGTGCACTTTAAGGGAAGAGTTGTGCATAATTTTATAAATTTGTTGAATTATTTTGTCTAAAAAATCTTTTTACATGCACATTTTCCATAATTAAGGGCACAATTAGAACAAAGAAAATTCAGCAAAGAGACCAGAGACATGGAATATGCACAGAGAACTAACATCCATGAAGATGAAGTCAACGGGTTGTCTGTCAGCATGGGTAATGCAGGGACTGAATCAAATGGGAATGGAGAATGAAAAGAGGAGACCATAAATATAGTAGAGACAATAAAGAGTCTGCAAAGAGATGTGTTAATATATAAGGATGGAAATGAGAAGCTTATGAAAGATCAATATCAACAGGATGGCTTCAACCTCAAGTTGTTGCAGATCTTGGACATGATATAGAAGAAGGTGAAAAGGGGACAGATTCAAGTAATTCAAAGAATCACATATCTCATGCCAAAAAGGAAGAATCTAAAAGCATTGGTAGACATCATCATCACTCACCAAGACACTCAGTTAGAAGAGCATACATTAGTCCAAGTTTATCTCCTATCAGAAATCATAGGAGGATTTCTGAAATGTATGAACTACAAGGGGAGATGAGAAATATCAAACCTTCTACCTTTTATGGTGAGCAAAAAAATATGAGGATGCAGAGGCTTGGTTATTGGGGCTGAGGAAGTATTTCCAATTGCATAATTATTCCTCATGGGAAGAAGGTAGAATTTCAATTTAATGGATTAAGGGAAAAGCATCAATGTGGTGGGACCAACTAGTCCAAGTAAAGCACTTTGATGAGAAGAGGATCACTTGGAGGTAGTTCAAAAAATATTTTTAGAATAAATATGTGTCCATGCGTTATTATGAAAAAAAGATAAAGGAGTTCTTTGAACTCAATATTGGTAGCACGAACATGGATGAGTATGAGAGAATATTCCTATAGTTGTTGAGGTATGTTGACTTCATAAAGGATGAACAAGTCAATATTCAAAGGTTCCTGAGTGCGATGCTTTCAATATTTAGTGATAAGATGCAATATAATGATCCTAAGACATTGGAGGAATCAATAAGGAGAGCCAAATTCCTTCATCATCAGCATAGATGAAGAAAAACTTTTGAAAAGGCTTGGGAAGACAAGAAGAAAGATAAAATGGAGTAGAGAAATAAGGGTTATAATCCACCATTCTTCAGAAATAGTTCTCAAGGAAAACCAACTCAAAATGAACCCAGAATGTCAAAAACATAGGAAAAAAGGCTAAGGAAGGAGCCTATTAAATGTTTGGCTCATGAGGGGGATCACATGTATAGATATTTCCCTCGCAGAGGATAAATAGTGAAGATTGTTCACAATGTGCATATAGTTGATACAGTCAAAGGTATGGGCAGAAGCGTGCCAAGGATCTATGTTGCCTTGGACAACAAGCAAGTTGAAGTTTAGTCTCATATGATTGAAATAGAAGGTAAGATCCTAATATAGTCATAGTTACATAGATCTAGTCATCGTTACATAGATCCTAATATTGTTGAAAGAGTTAACTTTCAAAGAAGTAAGCATGGAAAATCTTGTCTAGTTCAATTAGCTACCTGAGCTGAAAGAAAATCAATGAGTTGGTTAAGGATTGTCCAATGGACATGAATGGACTGAGCACAAAGGCATATTTGAACATCATACCTTTGGGTTCATATGATTTCCTAATTGGTATGGATTGGTTAGAAAAGAATCATACTACCCTATATTGTTATAACAAGGGATTCACTTGTTTGGATGGGGAAAGGAACTTAAGAACAATTCGGGGTATTCCAAGGGAAATATCTATCAGAGAAATTTCAGCCTTGCATCTGAAAGGAAGTTTTAGGAAAGAATGTTAAATTTATGTAGCTCATATGGAAGAAGAAGCTAAGGATAAAGTGTCAAGTATTGAGAATCACCTAGTATTGAAAGAATTTGATGTTTTTAGAGAGATGTTGGGGTTTCCACCTAAGAAAGATATATATTTCTCAATTAATATGATGCCTAGAGTTGTGCCAGTGTCCAAGACTCCTTATAGGATGAGTACATTAGAGCTAAAGGAATTGAAAATGAAGCTTGAAGATATTTTGAAGAAGGGGTATATACGCCAAAGTGTGTCACCTTATACCCCTTGTGTTATTTGTGAAGAAGGAGGATGGAACCTTAAGATTGTACATTGATTTCAGGCGGCTAAAAAAGGTGATTGTGAAGAACAAGTATCATTTTCCAAGGATAGATGATCTTTTTTATCAACTGAAAGATGCAAGGATATTCTCCAAGATTGACCTCAGGCCTAACTACCATCAGGTGAGGATTAAAGAAGAGGATATCACAAAGACATCCTTTAGAACAAGGTATGTCCATTATGAGTTTGTGGTGGTGCCATTTGGGTTGTCAAATGCACCAGTTGTCTTCATGTGTTTGATGAATAGTGTTTTCAGAAATTACTTGGATAAGTTTGCCATTATATTCTTGGATGACATACTTATCTACTCTAAGTTTGAATAAGAGCATAAGAAACACTTTAGGATGGTGCTACAAGTATTGAGGGAGCATCATATGTATGCAAAGTTGAGCAAGTGCTAATTTATTAAAGTAAGATTCACTATTTGGGCCGTATTATTTTAGAGGAAGGGATAGCAGTGGAACCTCAGAAGATAGAAGCCATTAGAGGATGGAAAACACCAAAGAATATCTCAAAGGGGATATTTTTCATGGGACTTGCAGGTTATTATAGAAGGTTTATTGAAGGATTTTCAAGGATTGCACATCCAATCACTTATTTGCAAAAGAAGGGTGTGAAGTTTGAGTGGACCTCTGAAAGTGAAGAAACATTTCATCACTTGAAAAATTTATTGACAAGTGCACCCGTCTTGAATATTTTTTATCCAAATAAATATTTCATTGTGTGCACTGATGCATGCAAGGAAGGGCTTGGAGGAGTCCTCTCTCAAAATGGGCATGTGATATGCTATGAGTCAAGGAAGTTGAAAATGAGAGGCATTATTCCACTCATGATTTAGAAATGGAACCCATAGTTAAGGCCTTAAAGATGTAGAGGAATTATCTTATGGGGAAAATATTTGAGCTAAGGATGGATTATAGTGGTCTTAAATATATTTTTGGACAACCAACTTTGAATGCTAGACAAATAGGATGGCTTGAATTCCATAATGAGTATGACTCTGATATAAAACATATCAAAGGAAAAGAGAAAAAGGTGGTCGATGCACTCAGCTGAAGGGTGCATGAGATGTATGATACAACCATTAGCATGTACAAATATGATTTGAAATACATAATTTTAGGAACCTGCAAAATCAGACTAGCATTGCTCGGAAACAAAACAAATATTACAGCACGGTAATTTTCAGCAGAATATTAAATATTATGAATTGAGAGAGGATGGAATCTTGTTGGCAGCCAATTAGCATTTTTATACTATCCTTATAAGCTTCCTACGCCAGTGTTTTGCAACCCTTTATTTTTGTCACAATCTTTGAGTAAAAACGACACTATTATTTTGTGCATTTTCGAACTTACCTTTGTTCTCGTTTTCACGACTGCAAGCGTGAAAACTTTGATTTCAAAGTCATATTAAAATCATCACTGGATTGTTATATGTTCATTGCATTTCCAATTTAATTGTGGCAAGACCCCAAGATTCTTTACTCATTTGGAATTTTTGTTGTTAATATGATTTCAATTTTTATGAGACTGTGATGATTTCCTAAGGATTGTGATTCAATCATTGATTTATTGATGGTTTGATGTATCTTGATCAAATTCGTTGGCACATTGGTTTCATGAAAACTCATTGACATTATGGATTAGACCCTTGGCACAATCATACCACACAACGCACATTTGATATGATCGAACCCTTGGTGTTGATTTCTAATTATTATTTTGATTTTAAAATATACTATGCAAACACTATGCTTATACGAATTTTTGGGTCGACTTACCATAGGTTTCATTGAGCAATTGAATGGCATGATTTGTAACATATGCGATTGTGATTTGAATTGTTATATGCGCCGGAGGTTGTACTGTGGGAAATGACTATTTTGCATGGGCTGACCTATCTCTACCACCTTCGCACATTCTGTCATTAATGCTTTCCCCCTATCCCGGTTAACTCTGTTGTTTTCGGGTAAGCCCATGAGCTATCGACCCTGCATAACACTCTGTTTGAACCCTTGTCCATTCTCCCAGCTCACTGTGTGCCTCCATCCATGGCACCTGTGGTGCATATAGAGCCGAACGGTAGCCAAACTTTGTTGCTATTCGATAATGCCCGTAAGGATTTAGAAAACAGTGGTTGGCTGGAGTTTATACAAAGGTTCGAGGGTTTCAACCTTTCGGTTGCCCAACAATTCACCCTCACCTTTGACGGTTGTAGGGATAAAGTCAGTGACATACAGCTTGAGATCAATGAGGAATTCATAAGCTCTGCTATAGGACTAGCAGCTACAAGCCAAAGATGGTTTAAAAACTCCAAAGTCGATGAGGTGATGTGGCCTTTACTATTCATATCAAGAAAGGTTGTTTCCTGTGATAAAGGTATGCCTATTTTACCCTCAAACCCAAGTGGCACGATCTTTTGGTAATTGTTAAATAGTTTGTGACCTGTGAAGGTCAGTATGGCTTGGTATTTCTGTATCACCTCCGGTTATTGATGAATTTTATAGGCTATCCCTTAAATATGCCGCATTACTCCTTGCGTAGTCTTTACCAAATGTCTAAAATATTCAAGCGCGAGAAGGTTGATAGTAGCCTTTTTCATCACGGCTTGATTAAACTCATTATCATCCACCATTTAAACCTTAGTGGCGATAATTGGCAAGCCTTTCTATCCAGAAATGGCTTTACTAATCTAGAGTTTGCTCAAATCAACAAGGTTGTGGTCAGTGAGACTTTGGCTGGACCATCCATGCCACTACATATCCTTCTACCCCCTGTCAAACCCTCAGTTTTCCCCGATTTGGACCTACCTGATGCCTTGGTTAACCCATGCGCTAAGGATGATATTAAGGTCATCAAAAGACCTAGGAGGAAGAAAGACAGTAGTGATACTACTGTCGACAGAAGGGGGAAGAAAAATGGTCGATTGATATCAAGACTTTCTCAGAACAAACCTAAACAGAACATCGATCAAAATCCCATAGTGCTGAGTGAGGAATCAGACTCCAATATCGAGTGTTTCTTAGCTGAAGAGTACCCCTATTCTCATGGCCTATGCTCTACAAAACCCTATGACTATGTATCTAATTTTCCCCCATGCATCAAAAACAACCCTAACTACCTAGGAATCAAGCTGCACAATGAAACCCCTGGTGACTTAAACAAACCCTCGCCTATGATATCAAAGCCCAACCAACCATCATATGTCCAATGTAATGCTTGGCTAGAGAATTATTACACCGACGTTCCCTTATTGCATTCAAAGATCAAAACGTTAGAGGAGCAAGTTACAGTGCTATCAAAAGAAAGAGACAAGCTACAGACCAATGAGAAGAAACACAAAACCACCGAGTCAATTGTCTTTAGGAACATCAAAGCAGCAACGGCCTTCATCAATTCCAAATTATCATGACCGAGTTGTTTTCTGATTGTCCAGGTATGATTTTCAATATGAGTTTTGTTTTTTTGAGTTGTTTCGAATAAATGTAATCGATTGGATTTGCTCTCTATAGCTCTGTTCGTTTTGATTCAAAATGATTTTGTTTCTCTCAGTTTACCAAATCAATTTTGTTATGAATCATGAGTAGGAATTTTTTTTGCTAAACTCGGACACACCTACGATTTATTTAATATGATTCTATTGTTCTCATATTAGTAGAAGAAATTGATTGGTTTTGATTTTGGTTTGGTTCGCTTTAGAATAATTCTGTTGGTTTAAATTAATGTAGTCGATTGGGTTTTGTTTTTCGTTTAGTTATGTTCAAATTATATTTAAGGAACGATTATGTTCTGTTTCCATTTTAGACTTTGATTGCATTTGATCTATATAGGATATTTATTTATCAAACATAGCTATGATTTGGATTGATATGATTTCTTTGTTTTTGGATTATGTCGGTCCCAAGCTAGCTTGATTCATTTCTTTTGGCTTCATTTTGAAACGATTCCGTAGGTCGGAATTGGCATGATCCTTTACGTTTGTAATGTGTCAATATCAGTGAGTGGTTTGATAAATATAATGTTATCTATTGATTCCCAAAATGACTCTGTTAGCTTTGATTTCATTTTTTATTCGACAATGATCTTGTTAATGGATGAGGCGACATAAACTATTGCATAAATGATTTGTTTAACCGGTTACAGTTTGTGTCGATTGGAATTGGTTCATGAAAATGATTTCATTGATGTCGAATTATATAAGCGATTTTGTTTACCCCGAATTGGTGATAACAAATTGAACAGAGTGCATGTATCTCTGTCACCTTTCGATTGACCACGATTTCGTTTGTTTCAATTTGCATACAAGTTTTGATTTGAACGATTCGTTTGGTTTCTAATTAGCAATCAAATATTTGTTTAATAATTTGAATATAATTCTTTAAGATTTGAATTGGTTTTGAAATGATTCTACGTTCGATTTAGACCAGCTACAAAATCGCAAGATTCTGTATCTAGTCTTAAAAATTAGATTTTTGTCAATTTTGTCAATAAAATATCCTCTAATCTTGTTTATTCTTGACCTTTTTTAGGTGCATACGAATTACAGTGATGGATTGGGCTTGTTGTAGCAGTTTAGGACATATTTTTGTGATGTAATTTTTATTTTAAGTTGTTAGCTTGAGTCAGAATTAGAGACTGGGATATTATCCCTAGATTTTTTGTAAACTGTTTTGACAATTCCCACAGGGATGTTTTACCCTGTGGGAGGTCTTTAAATACTTGTCATTTTTTGTAATAATCCCATCATCATCACTGTGGAGAGAACCAGACTATGGATTTATGATTCAGACTGAGATGAAAGTTGATGTCTTGTAACAGTTTTTACTTTCAATCTATCAAACTTTTGTTTCAGGTTTTTTGCATATTAGTTTGCAATTAATTATCGACTACTTTAGCTATCATAATTTATTGCATGATTGATGTGATTTGATTTATATGTTTTCCATAAATGATATCTCTTATTTAAAAATACAGCAATTACTTTAATTTAATTTAATGAATACAGGTTTATCTTTTTCATTAATTGAATTGTTTTGCACAAATTGTTGCATACAGATTTATCTAATTGTGATGGTTTGTAAATCATAAAATTGTTGTTATTTTTATGTCTTGTTTGTCCTGTCGTTTATATTTGAAGAGAACAGTTKCTTCTTGTTTACGAGAAGTTCATGGATAATCTGGTGCGGGTTTCCTCCCACCGAACAGTTGAATCAACTATTGGATACAGGACGAACCTGAAGCGTTACTTCAGGTCAGTTTTCTATTTGTCATTTAATAGTTAGTTTATTAGTGTTATTTAAGTAGTTTAGATAAATATATTAGTTTAGATTCGTAATTAGATTTATTATTTTAGTTTCTTAGCTCAGATTGTTTTTATTCTATTTCTTTTTCATAAAATTACAAAAATCAAAAAATAATAGTTTCGTTGTCTTAGGATAGATTACAAATGATTTTTACAGGTTTTAATTTAAATCTGTAATTTGTAAATATTGTATATTTGTAATTAAAGATGATTCTGTTGATAATTAAACATTTAATTTTATAGAATTATAGTTGTGTGATTTAGGTAATAGATTGTATATATGTAGTTTAGATTTGTTTATTAGCTTGTTTTAATCATTGTTTTTATTTAGATTTGTTTATTAGTGTAGTTTTCATTTGTTTTTCTAGGACTTAGATTGGCTAATGAAGCTGCTAAACCCGTCAGGGTGGGTTATCCCAAACGGCTTGGGTTATTTAGACAACCCCGGACCGGATCCACTCTTCCAGTTGGCAAGCGTTCATTTTTGCCCATCAACAAATGGTGCTAGAAGGAGGGCCTAAAATTTATTAATGGCACGAGGCGGTCGTAAGACTCCTCCACCACCTAATCGTTCACCTATAGTGACAAGAAGTCATTCGAACAATAACATCCCCCCTCAAATAGAAACCACATCAAACGATGATCCACGGATCATAGTTGAGCCAGCAACACCAAATCCTACAGGTGGTGACATACAAGAGATTGTCCGCCAATCTCTTATAAGAACACATAGTGCCTTAGCATGTTTGAGGCAACCAAATCAACCTTTGGACCAACCTTTAGATTTCTCTGATATCAGAGAACAACTCGGAGGCACTAACCCCATTGTGAACCCTACAAATCCAATCCTCACTCCTGCTGCAGGGGGATTTGGAATACCTCCCTCACCACCTCCCTCATCTCCTTCTTCTTCTAGAGAAGACTCCTCTGACAAAGGCAGTTCTCCTTCGTAGCCTTCTACACCGCTTACACCAATGGATAACCAGAACAATCCTGCTAGACCTTGGCTTGACTAGGATGCGGTAGCCGTACCTGAAGATCAACATCCCTTACCCAAACATCCAGAGAAGTGGCTTCCCAAGTTTGACCCTGACTCTAAATAGATCGTTGAAGATCACATTAAAATTTTTATGTTAGCCATTAGACTCCGCAATGTCGAGCATGAAGATTTAGTCTATAGGTTGTTCCCCTACACTTTCGAGGGCAATGCATCTACATGGTACTTTTCCCAGCAACCCCATACCATCATGTCTTGGGAAAATTTTGAATCCTATTTTTTGGAAAAGTTCGGAGACGATAAGCCTCCAGAAGTCCTAGTCATGGACCTTTCTAACTTAAGAATGAACACAAAAGAGAAAATTAAAGACTTTAATCAAAGATTCTTAACACTTAAGAACCGAATCCCTACGGATTCGATGCCTGTCGAGAATCTTATCATAGAATACTATACTAAAGCCTTGCATCAAAGTATAGCCATTTGGGTTAAACGATCTAAGAAAGCCATGTTGTTAGAAACCTTCGAAGAGGCCAGCCAAATTGAAAAAGACATACTTAGTCTAAAAGATACTACTAACAATGAAACAGAGACTATTTCTTCTTCCAAAAAGAAGATCGAAATCCTCCCTAGACCTACTCAAAGTAAAACACAACCTGAATGCTCGGATTTAGAAAACTTAGCTAAAGTCGTTCAAAAACTGTCAAATCAAGTTATAGACTTGAAAAGGACGACCGAAGAAGCTTCTTCGAGCAAAGGGCCTTACAATCCCCTATTCAGGAATCCTTTCCCAACCAACCGACCTAATCCGAATACTGAAGGCCTTAATCTAGAAAGTTTGCAATACGCCCTTCAAACAATTCTAGAAGCCCAGGATAACTTGATGCCTCCTGAGATTCCTGAGGAGGTTGTTGAACAAGAGACGGTGCAAGAAGAAGAGTCTTCTCCAAACATTTTTGGACACTTCTCAGATAGCATCTTTCAAGCTAACTTCAAGATAGTCCATCCCTACAATACTAGGAGTAAGACAACAAACAAGCCTTCTTCAGAAAACACTACGACTTTGCCTCCAAAGCAATCTAAACCAGCTGAGACTAAAAAGAGTCATGTAAACCCCAACTTAGATTATGATTTAGTTGAAGATCTTTAAAATTTAAGGGCTAACATTTTTGTTTATGAGTTATTGAAATTTCCATTTTTGTTACAAAAAATGTTACAGAATATCGCAGAGAATGGAAAAAATGGTAATTCAAGTGGTAACAAGGTTGTTCAGAACAAAGTTCCTCAGAAGACTTCCGCTAAAAATAATATTGATCCTCAAGAAAAAGGAATCCCTCTTGTAAATAATGTAAATAATGTAGATAAAGTAGCTTTAGAAACTGCGAGTAAAAAACCACAAGCTACCACCCTTAGTACTTGCAGAAATGTACCTCCATTTCTGTTAACTTTCGAGATCTTTAATAGAAACGTGCACAATTGCATGGTAGACTCAGGAGTGTCATCCAATGTGATGCCATGGTCTATGTGTCAGAAGATTAACACTGAAGTTGAACCATCCACTCTAAAAATCATCCAACTTGATCGAACCAGTATTAAAGTTGTAAGTGAATTAAGGAATGTGCTTATAAGATTATCGTCTAACCCCAAAGTTCATCAAGTCATTGATATTATTGTTGTGGATATTCCAGAAGTGTATGGTCTGTTTTTAAGCAAGGACTGGTCAGAGCAGCTACATGGATATTTCACGACAGATTGGTCTCACCTATGGCTTCCAGAGAACGGCAATCCCAACAAGATCAGGGTAAATCGTGAACGCTAACTTAAGTTCACGGTCACAGATTTGAATGATCCCAACAAACCATTTACACCTTCTGCTGATTCACCTGAGATACAAGGGATGGATACCTTTTTCGGCAATTTCATGGCCGAGGCTTCAGCTATCACCAACCTGGAACAGCAGTCCGAGATTGTGGCATATGTACAGCCAGCAGCTTCTACACAACGGTCTCATACACTCGATAAAAATCAAATTTGGTCTCTTTATTTTGACGGGTCAAAGTCCAAAGAAGGAGCTGGTGCAGGCTGTGTTATTATTGATCTGGAAGGTAACAAAACCCTGATTGCATGTAGGTTAGAATTTGAAAGTACTAATAACACAACAGAATATGAGGCTTTACTGCGGGGTCTCAAAAACTCTTTGGATATGAACATTCAAAACTTGACTGTCTTTGGTGATTCCAAAATCGTAGCTAGACAGGTAAGAGATTCTATCCACTGTCTGTCTCTGCATCTTAAAAGCTACCAATTCAAGATATGGAATTTAATGAATAAATTTTCTGCTTTGAATATAAATTCTATTCCTAGATTGAATAATTTTGAAGCAGATCTCTTAGCTAATGTAGCTTCTAAACTCTTTCCTACAGAAGGCTTGTCCCCAGACGCATTCTCCGTTGAATTGTTGTTCAGGCCATCCGTTCCCAACAACATCACGAACTAGAGAGTCTTCGACGACGATCAGCAAATTATTAGCTTCCTGCATATGGAAGAAACTTTTCAAGGCACAGTCATAGACGAATGCACTCACGACGACAATTTGCGCGATTTCACGGTAATACCAGATCCGAGAACTCCTGAATCTTCATCGAACATGGTAAATTCGATCCCTAAATATGTAGTTAGATTAGAGAAATTTTATGATCTTCAAGATAAATTCAAAAAATCGGTCAACTGTAAAACCAATAGTTCCTCGTTATCATATGAAAAAGTAAACTTAGGAACTAATGACAATCCACAGTGCATTAATTTAGGGGTAGGATGTTCTGAATAAGAAAAAGTTGCATTTATTAAATTGTTTAAATAATTTAAAGATGTTTTTGTGTGGACATATGATGATCTTAAAACTTACAATCCTAACATCATACAACACGTCATTCCTATGAAACCCCAAACTTTACCCTTTCAACAGAAATTAAGAAAAATGCACCCTAAGCTCGAACTAACCGTCAAAAAAGAATTAAATAAGCTCCTAAATGCTAAGATAATCTTCCCTGTTAGGCACACTCAATGGGTTTCTAACTTTGTCCTTGTTCGGAAGAAAAGTGGGGAAATCCAACTATGCGTCGATTTCTGAAACCTTAATAGAGCGTCGGATAAAGACAACTACCCTATCCCACCCATGGAACAGATCCTTCAACAGGTATCTGCTTCTGAGAGGCTATCTTTATTGGATGGTTTCTCAAGGTATAACCAAGTCCTGATGTCTCCTTCAGACCAACTTAAAACTACCTTCTGCACCCCATGGGGCACCTACGCTTATCGAAAAATGCCCTTTGGATCGATTAATGCCGATGCCACTTTCCAGAGAGCGATGGACATTGCTTTTCGAGGCTTAATCAAACAGTCTGTCATAGTTTACTTAGATGATGTTACTGTATTTTCAAAAAACAAAACCGATCATCTATCTCATTTGAGAGACGTTCTAAAGCGATGCCATAAATACGGCATTTCCTTGAATCCTAAAAAATCCATCTTCGCAGTAGAACAAGAGGTAAACTCTTAGGATTTATTGTGTCAAGAAAAGGGATGATTATCGACCCCGAAAGGACTCAGGTCATCTCGAAACTTCCCCCTCCTACTTCCAAAAAGTCTATGCAGTCTTTCTTAGGCCAGATAAACTTCGTGAGGAGATTCGTCCCCAGCTTCTCCGAAATGGTCAAACCTTTGCATAACCTAATTAAGAAAGACACACAATATCATTGGGGAACCATATAAAATCAATCCTTTAATGCAATAAAAAAGGCCATAATAGACGCTCCTTCTCTCATTAGCCCCGACTTTTCGCAAGACTTTACGCTCTACACTTTTGCTTTTGACCGCTCCTACGCTGTCGTCCTGACTCAAAAGAACGCTGAAAACAATGAAGTACCCATTGTCTTTATGAGCTCTGCTTTCAAAGGCACTAGACTTAATTACCTAGCAGTAGATCAGCAAGCCTACGATGTTTTCAAAGCAGTCAAACACTTCCGGTCTTATCTTTTGAAATCTAGGACAAAGGTTATTGTCCCTTACCCAGTTGTTAGGAACTTGTTAGTGTAGAAAGAACTGGGCGAAAAGAGAGCGAACTGAGTTACTTCTTTACAGGAGTACAGCATAGAAATTACCCCAGCTCAGATAGTGAGAGGCCAAGGGTTATGCAATTTAGTTGGTGATTCAGCAACAGGACAGCAAGAAGAAAACGATAGGTCAAACCTAGGACATCACGATCAAAATGTTATTTGTTGTGCACAAAACTCTGTCAGTCCTTGGTATGACGATATAAGATTATGTCTTGAACATGGATCAGCCCCCCCTCACCTGGATCCCACTAAAAGAAGAGCATTAATATTAAATTATGCCTCTCTTCATTTGGTTAATGGTATTTTGTTTCATAAAAATTTTGATGGCATACTGATGCGCTATCTTGAAAAAGATGAAGTAGAAAAAGTCTTACTAGAGTTGCATGCAGGAGAAGATGGTGGTCATTTTGGTGGTGAAACCACTGCCCATAAAGTTTTAAGAGTCGGTTATTACTATCCCACACATTTTAGAGACACCCATGCCTTGTGTCGTAAGTGTACTATTTTTCAAAAAGCATCATGGCGATTACAGAAACCAACCTTTCCTTTGCAGCTCGTTTCAGTAGACTCTCCTTTTCAGCAATGGGGCCTTGATATTATAGGTCCAATCAATCTTCCATCCTCTCAGTAGCATAAGTTTATCATAAAAACCACAGATTATGTCACCAGGTGGTCTGAAGCTGCCACATTAAGAACTGTGAATACCAGTCAGGTAATTGCCTTTCTAATTTCGAATATTATCACTCATTTTGGTATCCCTGATTGTCTAGTATTCGATAATGCTTCTTACTTTTCGTCTCTTGAGATGAGCGAGTTCACTTTAGAAAAAAGAATTAAATTGAAATATTATGCTAGCTATTACCCCCAGGCAATGGATTGGTAGAATCAACAAATAAGAATCTGATTAAAATCATCAAGAGAATGGTGGCTGAAAATCACAAAAACTGGCACAATGCACTGTTAAACGTGATTTGGGCTGATAGGGTAACACCAAAAACTATTGTAGGTAACTCTCCCTTATTTCTCATTTATGGCAGAGAAGCAATTCTGCCACCACACATTCTTCTTCCCTCACTTCAGCTATCACAGAAAATACAAGAAGAAGACTGTCCCCCTTTGGAAAACTGAATTAACGCTTTGATGAAGCTGGAAGAGGTAAGAGCCCAAGATAAATGTAAGTTAGATCAGCATCAACTAGTAGTTAAAAGTTGGTTTGATTCTAACTCTGCCTCTGATAGGAACTTCGAAGTAGGTGATATTGTCTTGAAATGGGACAAACCGCATGAGGGAAAGGGAGAGCACACGAAATTTCAGAACTTATGGCTTGGACCGTTTTTAATTGCTGAAAAATTAGGTCCCATCTCTTTCCGATTGCAAAATCTAGAGGGGCATCCTGACACCTATCCGATGAATGGCCAGGCTCTGAAAAGATATTTTTCTTGATGACAACTTGTTGTATACTATGTACATATTTTTCTTTTGTTTTCTTTTTTGTTTGCTGTTTTGGTTTTGATTTTTCCTATGCCCTTATTAGTTTTTTGTTTTTGGAAATACACATACCTGCATGTTGAGCTATTCGGACAAAGAAAACAGAAAATTCCTTCACTGAAATGACTGTTGAAAAATTGTATAAACATCAATTGCATACTTCTGAAATTTGCATCTGTGTTGGCAAAAGGTTTGTTGTTTGAAAGAAGTTAACTGATTTCAATCTCTGAGATAAGCCTATCGCGATCATCCATTATCTTTTTACGTTGTCCCTATTACTTAAGGGAATGACTCAGAAGATGTCTCCCTACCTTAGAAAGTTGGTTCTGTCAATAAACCATCTCTGGATCTTAATAAAGGACAGTTCTAAAAAATTATGTTGAGGTCTGTAAAAAAATATGTTAAAATATCATAATTTTCAGCGTCACCCCACTCGACTATTTATCTTTAAAAAACAAAATAAATCATTAAAAGAGCTGTGGGAAGTGCTTGTAAACCCGTCAGGATGCTGAACAGGTCTGCCGGCAGCGGGTAAATGCATGCATGACGCCAAGACAACTTTGTCGGGGTACTGAACAGGCCTGCTGGCAGCGAAGCAATGTCAGGTATATGAAAATTTGCAAATATAAAACCTCTTGACCTTAAAATGTCCTTTATTCTGATTTGGAACTTCTTGGTCGGATACAGATATCAGAGTGGGTTAAATGGCAACCCTGTCGAGGCTATGGATGCCTGCTAGCAGTAGTGGCTCTGTCAACAGTATTGGAGATTTTATCTTTAATATCGTGGATCACTTGTCTTAAGACTGTTATCATTTTTCATCCTTTAAACACTATTGGAATATTTGGTTAATGATGACATTTACACGATTTTCTGGTTGTTATTTTTGGAGTTAGAATTTTTCTCATTATCATAATCTGAATTTGTTCTTTTAGCAGAGATAACTACTTCTACCAGTGTGTCGCCATTGTTGGTAGCCAATTAGCATTTTTATACTATCCTTATAAGCTGCCTATGCCAGTGTTTTGCAACCCTTGATTTTCGTCTCAATCTTTGAGTAAAAACGACACTATTATTTCGTGCATTTGTGCACTTAACGTTGTTCTCATTTTCACGACTGCAAGCATGAAAACTTTGATTTCGAAGTCATATTAAAATCGTCACTAGATTGCTATATGTTCATTGCGTTTCCAATTTAATTGTGTCAAGACCCCAAGATTCTTTACTCATTTGGCATTTTTGTTGTTAATATGATTTCAATTTTTATGAGACTGTGATGATTTCCTAAGGATTGTGATTCAATCATTGATTTATTGATGGTTTGATGTATCTTGATCAAATTCGTTGGCACATTGGTTTCATGAAAACTCATTGACATTATGGATTATACCCTTGGTGCAATCATACCACACAACGCATATTTGATATGATCGAACCCTTGGTGTTGATTTCTAATTATTGTTTTGATTTTTAAAAAAACTATGCAAACGCTATGCTTATATGAATTTTTGGGTCGACTTACCATAGGTTTCATTGATCGATTGAATGGCATGATTTGTAACATATGTGATTGTGATTTGAATCGTTATATGCGTTGGCAGTTGTACTGTGGGAAATGACTGTTTTGCATGGGCTGACCTAGCTCTACCACCTTCGCACATTCTTTCATTAATGCTTCCCCCCTATCCTGGTTAACTCTGTTGTTTTCGGGTAAGCCCATGAGCTATCGACCCTACGTAAAACTCTATTCGAACCCTTGCCCATTCTCCCAGCTCACTGTGTGCCTCCGTCCATGGCACCTGTGGTGCGTATAGAGCCGAACGGTAGCCAAACTTTGTTGCTATTCGATAATGCCCATAAGGATTTAGAAAACAGTGGTTGGCTGGTGTTTATACAAAGGTTCAAGGGTTTCAACCTTTCGGTTGCCCAACAATTCACCCTCACCTTTGACGGGTGTAGGGCTAAAGTCAGTGACATATAGCTCGAGCTCAATGAGGAATTCATAAGCTCTGTTACAGGACTAGCAGCTACAGGCCAAACATGGTTTAAAAACTCCTAAGTCGACGAGGTGTCGTGGCCTTTACTATTCATATCGAGAAAGGTTGTTTCCTGTGATAAAGGTATGCCTATTTCTACCCTCAAACCTAGGTGGCACGATCTTTTGGTAATTGTTAAACAGTTTGTGACCTGTGAAGGTCGGTATGGCTTGGTATTTCTGTATCACCTCCAGTTATTGATGAATTTTATAGGCTATCCCTTAAATATGCCGCATTACTTCTCGCGTAGTCTTTACAAAATGTCTAAAAGATTCAACCGCGAGAAGGCTGATAGTAGCCTTTTTCATCACGGCTTGATTAAACTCATTATTGTCCACCATTTAAACCTTGGTGGCGATAATTGGCAAGCCTTTCTATCCAGAAATGGCTTTGCTAATCCAGAGTCTGCTCAAATCGAAAAGGTTATGGTCAGTGAGACTTTGGCTAGACCAGCCGTGCCACTACATATCCTTCTACCCCCTGTCAAACCCTCAGTTTGCCCCGATTTGGACCTACCTGATGCCTTGGTTAACCCGTGTGCTAAGGATGATATTAAGCTCATCAAAAGACCTGGGAGGAAGAAAGAAAACATTGATACTACTGTCGATAGAAGGGGGAAGAAAAATGGTCGATTGATATCAAGACTTGCCCGGAACAAACCTAAACAGAACATTGATCAAAAGCCCATAGTGCTGAGCGAGGACTCGAACTTCAATATCAAGTGTTTCCTAGCTGAAGAGTACCCCTATTCTCATGGCCTATGCTCTACGAAACCCTATGACTATGTATCTAATTTGCCCCCGTGCCTCAAAAACAACCCTAACTACCCAGGAATCAAGCTCCGAAATAAAACCCCTGGTGACTTAAATAAACCCTCGCCTGTGATATCAAAGCCTGAGCAACCATCATGTGTCCAATCTAATGCTTGGCTAGAGTGTTATTACACCGACATTCCCTTGTTGCAGTCAAAGATCAAATCGTTAGAGGAGCAAGTTACAGTGCTGTCAAAAGAAAGAGACAAGCTACGGACCAATGAGAAGAAACACAAAACCACCGGGTCAATTGTCTTTAGGAACGTCGAAGCAGCAACGGCCTTCGTCAATTCCAAATTATCATGACCGAGTTGTTTTCTGATTGTCCAGGTATGATTTTCAATATGAATTTTGTTTTTTTGAGTTGTTTCGAATAAATGTAACCGATTGGATTTGCTCTCTATAGCTCTGTTCGTTTTGATTCAAAATGATTTTGTTTCTCTCGGTTTACCAAATCAATTTCGTTATGAATCATGAGTGGGAAATTTGTTTGCTAAACTTGGACACACCTACGATTTAGTTAATATGATTCTATTGTTCTCAGATTAGTAGAAGCGATTGATTGGTTTTGATTTTGGTTTGGTTCACTTTAGAATAATTTTGTTGGTTTGAATTAATGTAGTCGATTGGGTTTTGTTTTTCGTTTGGTTCTGTTCAAATTATATTTAAGGAACGATTATGTTCTGTTTCCATTTTAGAATTTGATTGCATTCGATCTATATAGGATATTTATTTATCAGACACAGCTATGATTTGGATTGATACAATTTCTTTGTTTTTAGATTATGTCGGTCCCAAGCTAGCTCAATTCATTTCTTTTGGCTTCATTTTGAAACGATTCCGTAGGCCGGAATTGGCATGATCCTTTACGTGTGTAATGCGTCAATATTAGTGAGTGGTTTGATAAATATAATGTTATCTATTGATTCCCAAAATGACTCTGTTAGCTTTGATTTCGTTTTTGATTCAACAACGATCTTGTTAATGGATGAGGTGACATCAACTATTGCATAAATTATTTGTTTAACCGGTTACAGTTTGTGTAATTGGAATTGGTTCATGAAAATGATTTCATTGTTGTCGAATTATATAAGTGATTTTGTTTACCCCAAATTGGTGATAACAAATTGAATAGAGTGCATGTATCTCTGTCACCTTTCGATTGACCACGATTTCGTTTGTTTCAATTTGCATACAAGTTTTGATTTCAACAATTCGTTTTATTTCTAATTAGCAATCAAATATTTGTTTAATAGTTTGAATATAATTCTTTAAGATTCGAATTGGTTTTGAAACAATTTTGTGTTCAATTTAGACCAGCTATAGAATTGCAAGATTCTGTAGCTAGTCTTAAAAATTAGATTTTTGTCAATTTTGTCAATAAAATATCCTCTAATCTTGTCTATTCTTGACCTTTTTTAGGTGCATACGAATTACAGTGATGGATTGGGCTTGTTGTAGCAATTTAGGAGATATTTTTGTGATGTAATTTTTATTTTAAGTTGTTAGCTTGAGTCAAAATTAGAGACTGGGATATTATCCCCGGATTTTTTGTAAATTGTTTTGACAATTCCCACAGGGATGTTTTACCCTGTGGGAGGTCTTTAAGTGCTTGTCATTTTTTGTAATAAACACATCATCATCACTGTGGAGAGAACCAGACTATGGATTTATGATTTAGACTGAGATGAAATTTGATGTCTTGTAACAGCTTTCGCTTTCAATATATCAAACTTTTGTTTCAGGTTTTTTGCATATTAGTTTGCAATTAATTATCAACTACTTTAGCTATCATAATTCATTGCTTGATTGATGTGATTTGATTTATATGTTGTCCATATCTGATATATCTTATTTAAAAATACATCAATTACTTTATTTCAATTTAATGAATACAGGTTTATCTTTTTCATTAATTGAATTGTTTTGCACAAATTGTTGCATACAGATTTATCTAATTGTGATGGTTTGTAAATCATAAAATTGTTGTTATTTTTATGTCTTGTTTGTCCTGTCATTTATATTTGAAGAGCACGGCTGCTTCTTGTTTACGAGAAGTTCGTGGATAATCCGGTGTGGGTTTCCTCCCACCGAACAGTTGAATCAACTATTGGATATAGGATGAACCTGAAGCATTACTTCAGGTCAGTTTGTTATTTGTCATTTAATAGTTAGTTTATTAGTGTTATTTAAGTAGTTTAGATTCGTAGTTAGAGTTATTATTTTAGTTTCTTAGCTTAGATTGTTTTTATTCTATTTCTTTTTCATAAAATTACAAAAATCAAAAAATAATAGTTTCGTTGTCTTAGGATAGATTACAAATGATTTTTACAGGTTTTAATTTAAATCTGTAATTTGTAAATATTGTATATTTGTAATTAA
>ML783731.1:252910-307061 GCA_009831015.1 Picea engelmannii
TATTTTTCAGGGACAAGCTTGGAGTGGTGAGTAACACTTTCCTCGGTATGAGGGAGTGTTAAATTTTTAATTAAAATAAAGTACCAAGGCAAGTGTTTCTCTTCCCTAGGCGCCTAAGGGGGAGAAATTACCGAATGTGGGTCTTAGTCAAATTAATTTGTGAGATGCAAATTAAAAGATAACTTTATGATTAAAGTGAAGGTGAGTGAAGAGACACCAAATCTCAGCCACCCATCTAATCTAATCTCAGTCGTTAGATTAGAAAACTCCTCACCTTCCCTCATGAGGTTGATTAAGGCAAGTGGGCACATCCATTCTTGTGTAAGAAGTTGAAGAAATCTTGGTGAGAGGCCAAGAGGCTCTTGGTGAGATGCCAAGAGAAAGAGAAGAAGAAGCAGCAACAGTCTTGCTGAGAGAGCAAGAGACTCTTGGTGAGATACAAAGAGGTTCTTGGTGAGATGCCAAGAACAAGAAAGTTGCAGCATTCTTGTTGAGAAAACAAGAGAGAGCAAGAGAGAGGTTGAGCTGAGAAAAGAGACAGCATTTGCTGAAGGAGAGAACGCATCCCAAAGCAAAGAGAAGTATGAATTTCAGACAGCAAGGAAGAACAGGTCGTACCGTACGGATTTGTAGAGGTCATACAGCATGTAATGTGCACAGAAATTGAGGAGGACAGCAGCTGCAATTTCTGAGAGTATTGGCATCCATTCCAAGGCTGCCATACAACATTTGTTGGCACAGAAATTGAGGTAACTGCTGTAATATATTTCTGAGTGTATTTCCGTACAGTTCGTACAGTCTTAGCAGAGTTTTGGTACAAATTTTGGGACAGTCCGTACAGCATTAATTGTTGGGGCAGCCGTACAGTTGTACGAATTTCTGGTTCATAAATTGAGGAGCAAAGCTACAGGAATGTCCAGATAAGTTTGTGTAAATATCTGAAGATGAATATGCTGTAAAAGAATTTCTCAGAAGCTCATAAATAATACAAAGCCCTCTCTCACTGGTTTTCCCCTTGTGGGTTTTTCCAGGGTCGAAGTTAGACCAAAATCTTTGTGTCTATATTTTCTGAGTTTTGCATATTGTTGATATTTTATTTCTGCGTTGAAAACAATGTTCAGAATCCTCATGTTTCAGTTCTGAAATTTATTTTCTGTTAAGTTTTTATATGCTGAAACACTAGGCTGTAGTATATGCTGAAACAGAGTGTTGAGTCATATGTTGAAACACCGCTATGAGTATATGTTGAAACACAGTGTTGTAACAAATGCTGAAACACAGTGTTGTAACAGATGCTGAAACACAGTGTTGTAACAGATGCTGAAACAGAGTGTTGTAACAGATGTTGAAACACAGTGTTGTAACAGATGTTGAAACACAGTGTTGTAACAGATGCTGAAACACAGTGTTGTAACATATGCTGAAACACAGTGCTGTAACAGATGCTGAAACATAGTGCTGAGTCATATGCTGAAACACCGCTGTGAGTATATGCTGAAACACAGGGCTGTAACATATGCTGAAATAGTGCTGAAACTGAGTTTGGCATTTAAATTTGACTGAAAAATCAGCAAGACTGAAACTGGGTTGGGATTTTGAAAAAGTTAACAATATCAACATATATTTCTTGGATCTTTCTACTCTTGCAATGATATTGGACATAAAGAAGTACATTGTAAATCCTATAGAAAGTACAATCTTAAAAATGTCCAAAGATATAAGAAAAACAAGAATAATGCAGAGAAAATAAACTCTAATTTATTTTCTCCTTTACAAGATTACAATGTTGAATGTCACAAGTTCAAAAATTATGGTCATAAATGCAGTGAATGTAGATGGCCAATACAATCCTTGAAGACAAGCATTCCCAACAATAAAGATAAAAATATATGGAAAGAAAAACATGTGGAAGAAAAGGTAATTGAATGTAAAGTAATCTGGTATGCTAAGAACAAAAAGTGTCAATGGTATATTGACAGTGGATTCTCTAAGCATATGAAAAGAGATAAAAACAAATTTCTCAATCTAACATATAAGGAAAAAGGAAGTGTCGTATTTGGAGATAATGTATCTGCCAGAATACTTGGAAAAGGAACAGTCACTTTGGGAAACAAGAAAAATAAAGAAGAAAATGTGCTACTAGTTGAAAATTTGAAGCCTAATCTTCTAAGTGTAAACCAAACTTGTGATCAAGGACATATACTCATTTTTTACTCCTAGAAATGTGAAATCGGGAAGGAATGATCAGAAAAAATAGTAGTTATTGCACCAAGAACCTCAAGTAATGTATATATTTTAGATATTAAAGAAGAAGAAGAATGTTACATGAATCAAGTAGATGAAAATTGGTTGTGGAACAAAAGAATGGGATACTTGATCTTTGACAATCTGATCAAAGTTAGTATAAATGAAGCAGTGAAGGACATGTCAAAGATTATAAAACCTTCTAACCCTGTTTGTAAGCATTTCCAACTTGGGAAGAAGAGGAAAGTTAGATTCGAGACAAAAGAATACTCTACATCAAAACCCTTGGAGCTTGGTCACATTGACCTATGTGGACCTACTAGGACTAGAAGTATACAATGAGAACATTCCTTCATGTTGATTATTGATGACTATACAAGTATGACTTGGGTATACTTCCTCAAAGAAAAATCAGAGGCATTTAAAAAGTTTAAGGCATTCGAAGCTTATGTGGAGAATGAGACAAATCTCAAGAACAAATGTATGAGTTCAGACAATGGAGGGGAATTTACCTCTAATGAATTCAATAAGTTATGTGAAGATCATGGAATCAAGAGACAATTTTCAGCTCCAAGAAGTCCTCAACATAATGGAGTTGTTGAAAGGAAAAACAGAACTGCTCAAGAGGCTGCAAGACCAATGTTGAATGAATCCAAACTTCCAGATACATTTTGGAGAAACGCAGTATATACATCAGTTCACATACTCAACCAAACACAACTTAGAGTTAACTATGACAAGACACCTTATGAGCTATGGTTTGGAAAACCAACATTACTCAAACACTTCAGAGTATTTGGGAGAAAATGTTATATTAAGAGGGATGATAACTTAGTAAAATTTGATTCCAAATCAAATGAGGGGATATTTCTTGGTTACTCACCAAACAAAAAGGATTACGGATGCTATAATCTAATATTGCACAAAATAGTGGAAAGTGAAAATGTAAAAGTAGATTATCTAAAATTCAGAAAAATCAAATCTCAAAATAAATCAAAAATTGATGAATGGAGAAGAACTAGTGATGATGAAGAAAATGGTGAATCACATGATGAAAAAGATGGTGAATCACAAAATGAAGAATATTTTGAAGAACTTCAAGATAATGAACCACAAACTGATGAAGAAAAGGATGAGTAAGAAACACCCTTTCCAAAAGCTCCATCAAAAAGAGTTCAAAAGAATCACCCTGAAAGCCAAATCATAGGGGATAGAAGTGTAGGAGTAGAAACTAAAAGAAAAATTACATTTGAACCATAACGAGAAGTGATTTCTCTGGTAGAACCCAAATCATTTTTAGAAGCCAATAAGAATGAAGATTGGATAAAAGCAATGAATGAAGAACTTGACCAAATATAGAAAAATCAGACCTGGGAATTGGTCCCAAGACCAGAAGACAAAAATGTGATAGGGACCAAATGGATTTTCAAGAATAAACTTTATGAAAATGGACAGATTATAAATAATAAATCCAGATTAGTATGCAAGGGATATCCCCAAGTTGAAGGAATTGACTTTGAGGAGACATTTACCCCAGCGGAAAGATTAGAAGCTATCAGAATGCTTTTGGCATTTACATGCTTCAAAAACTTCAAAATATATCAAATGGATGTCAAGTCAGCATTTCTAAATGGAACCTTAGAGGAAGAAGTCTATTTAGAACAACCTGAAGGATTTAAGTTGATGGAAAATAAGGATTATGTATGTAAACTAAAAAAGGATTTGTATGGTATTAAACAAGCTCCCAAAGCATGGTTCTAAAGGCTTGGTAACTATCTACAACAAGAAGGATACAAGAGAGGGACTACTGACAACAACCTATATATCAAAATTGAAGAACAAAATATGAGTGTTGTTGTGTCATATGTGGATGATATCATTTTTGGAAGTAATTTGACTATACTCAGCAAACAGTTTGCTACAGAAATGCATAAAGAATTTGAGATGTCTATGCTCGATGAACTAACATTCTTCTTGGGTTTAAAAGTTACTCACACAAACAAAGGGATATTCATATCCCAAACCAAATATATCAAAGAAATTTCAAATGGAAGATTGAAAACCTTTGAGCACTCCCATGGTTATAGGATGCAAACTAAGCTTAGATGTTGATTTACCAAAGGTGGACCAAACCATGCACAGATCAATGGTTGGTATCATGTTATATGCAATAACAATACGACCTGATATTCATACAAGTTGTAGGACTAATAGGCATATTTCAATATGCACCTAAAGAGACTCATTTGAAGGAAGTAAAAATGATATTCAGATATCTAAGAGCTACCTTGGATTTTGGATTATTGTATCCAAAAACAAAATATTTTACATTAAATGCATATACTAAGGAAGATTGGGCTGGTAGTGTGGATGATAGGAAGAGCACCAGTGGAGGAGCATTCTTCCTAGGAAATTGTCTAGTATCATGGATAAGTAAGAAGCAAACATCTATATCACTATCAATTGCATAAGCTGAATATATTTTTGTTGCCACCTGTTGCACTTAAGTAATTTGGATGAATAAAACCCTCAAAGACCTACAAGTAAAGTATGATCATCCAATTCTTCTTAACTATGAAAATACCAATTCCATAAGTCTTTCTAAGAATCTTGCCATGCACTCAAAAACCAATCATATCCCAAACAAATTTCATTTTTTAAGGGAACGGGTTTCTTAAAGAGTTGTTAAAGTGCAATATGCGGATACTAAAGAACAAATTGCAGATATATTCACAAAACCTTTACCCATGAGTACTTTTGAATACCTTAGACAGAAATTGGGGGTAATATCCATATCTAATTGAATTGCACATGTTTCATCAGAGGAGTACATGCACATCGGGAGTATAACCTCAGGGAAAGAAAAGAAACATATCTTCTATCATTGTTGTCAAAGGGGGAGGAGAAATAGTAAAACTCAATTAAGAAATAAGGGTTTTTACTATGTTGTCATCAATGCCAAAGGGGGAGAATGTTGGACATGGTGTTGGAATTGATTTCAAAGGAGACCAATATGGTCAATATTGGACATAGTGTATGTTGTTGGCATTGATGGAAAGAGAATAAATATCATCATCAAGAACTTGATTAATGTTTATGTATTCATATTAGTATCCTAGAAAAAGTTTATGTTGAATTATGTTACTGGAATCCATTCACAGAAGAAGCAATTAAACAAAAGTGAAGGGATTTTTCACTCCATCAAGATAGCATTGGAATACCTTTAAAATAGAACCTCAAAAATAAGTTATTGTGCTCTAAATACAAGAAGAAAGGGTCAAATATGGTGCTTCAATAGAATACAGTGGGTGTCAAGGATCTAGTATAAAAATATCAGCAAGGGGGATGCTTCACAGATCCTTCATTACTTAGTCCTTGAAGAATATTGTTATAAAATTTATAGATCATTGTTTTCCATTCTCAAGTGAATGAAAGCAAGGCCAAAAGATCATCTCTCAAGGAATATCAGATCTTTTATGAGAATTGTCTCCAAGAAGGTGTGAGAAAAATCATCACGGATCTCATTGTGATCGTTAGATCACTGGATCTAAGTCTTAGAAATTGTCATACCATGCTACAAGATTAGTGTTGCAACTCATTGCAACTCCTATGTTGTAACTCCACACTACAGGATGAGTGTTGCAACTCCATGCTATTGGATTGGACGTGAAAATTTGACCAGAGTCAACACAGATGTGGAAGCGAAGATGTCATTTAAAATCCACTCTTATAATTTTTTAGTCCAGTCTGTTATCTTTTTGATAAAGAAGGAATGTGGATCTGTGACCAAATCTTTGTTGATGAAGTGGATGCTTCATTTGACAATTTTAGAAGGTGGCCGCAACAGTAAATGTAAGCAATTTTCTTCAAAGAACCTCCTATACCATCCACCTCACACATTTTCTGGGGAAATTGTCCATCTGTTGGCTAATTGGGCATGTTCTGCACAAAACCCATGTTGTAGAATTTTAAAATTCATTTTCGTCGCCCCATAATATTTATAAAAAAAATCATTGTCTGATTTGGATGCCTTTTTAAATTAAAATCAATTTATTAGAAAAGTCAACATTTGTGTTAATTAAATGAAGAGGTGCAATGTTTTATTATTAAAAAGACACATTGGTTCATTTGTTATTTTACAAAAAGACACATTGTTTCAATATCATATACCTCTTGAGAGACTATATAAATAGAGAAAAATGGTAAGAAGGAAAGTGTCTCTGCAGTCTACATCAGAAGATCAAAAGAAGGAGCAGAGTCTAGGAAAGAAACTATAAACATTTTATGCAGTGAGGGTGGTAGGGAGGAACTCGGGAGGATTGCAGTCCTATGTAGGTTAAAGTATGTTTCACAAGGGAGTTGGTTCTTCCTAGAGTTGGTTCTCTGAAACAAGGGAATTGGTGCTCTAAAACCAGGGGATTGGTGTCTCCTTGAGTTGGTGCTCAGAAGAAGAGAGATTGATGTCTCTCACACAATTGTAACATGTACTTGTTATTATTATATTTAAATTTTTGTATTCAGTGCATTCTTGTTGGTCAATTGTTATGATTAATTAATTTGTGAATTAATAATTGTTAAAATTTTAAAAGAAGAAACAATATTGATTCCTCCCCCCCGGCTCAGTATTGGCCAATATTTCAATAGTAACCACATATTTTTTGATATTTTGAAGAATTTTGATTGCAAATGTGTATATAATTCAGTAAGCATAGTGCATAAATAAGGGGGAGGGGAATGTAATACCTCCAGGTTGAACCCAATTGTAAATGTACATATCCTTTATAGCTTGGTTAGACAAGATGTTTTAGGCCAGAGTTCATTTGTGTGTGTGTGTGTGTGTGTGTGTGTGTGTGTGTGTGTGTGTGTGTGTGTGTGTTGAGGCCAAAGTTCTTGTGTGATTTAGGCCAATGAGAATTTAAAATTTAATATGTAATCACACTTGATTTTATTAATAAAATACATCATTGTTGTAGATCAAGTCAAATGAAAGAGTATGGGGGGATAGGACTCCATAAGAAGAAAGGGGGCTAAGGGATTAAGAAAAGGGGCTAAGTCAAGGGGTCTTAAGCCAAGGAATAAAATAATGTTATTCCTAAGTCATAATATTGGTGATGTAATTTATCCTAAGTTCCTAAGTGAGGGGAATGAATTACCTAGTGGAGTCAAAGTCAATTCCTAGAGTGACAAGTGTCAAGATAGGAACATGAAAATATAATGTGGGGAACTTAGTGTAAGTCCCATAATTTCTTCCAATCATGTACTCATTATTGCTTTCCATCATTCGTACCTTGGATGGAGAGTGTAAGATAAAGTCGGTTGTTACCCAGTAAATCCTTGGTGGTTTGGGCTGAAGAAGTAAGTTGTCGGTCCTGTGAAACATTCTCTCTAGGTGAGAGAAATTTTGGGAATAGGTTTCCCTATGTGTTGGACTAGTGATTTTTGTAACTCTTAGAGAAGCCTTGTGTTCCAAGTGCTATAGAGTTTTGATATTTCATGGTTGACCTATTGATGAAGCCCTGGAAGGAAAGTGGGATAGCTCGAAGGACTGTTGAGCATAGAAGGGGGTACATTTCCTTAGGTGGGACAAGTTGTGGGGAATGAGAGATTGTTAGTTGGGAATTGTTGTTGGAGTGTGCGCCTGGGCTTTCTGTTTATCGTTGTTTTAGTCAAACCTTAGTTTGGATTGGGTAGCCTTTTTCCTGGTGGAGTCATAGCCCCAACTCAGGGATGACCTACTATTGAGAGTGTATGAACAACAAATTCTATGGATGGGAGGAATGTCTAAGGTATGCATGCAGTTGGTGATTTACAACAAAAGATAAGTGTTATTTTATGTGTGTTTACATGTTTATTATTGTGTGCATGTTTATGTTCATTATGTTTGTTGTAATTGCACATAATTATGCATGGTTGTGCATGTCATTGTTGGTTATGCATAATTGGTGAATATGAAAGGCATGGTGCTTAATAAATGGTATCTATTAGCCAATTTTAGTAGTAATGGTAACGGGATTTAGGTGTGAGGCTTGAATCACGACATGTTTGGGGAAACATTTATTGCACATTACACAAGGCCAAATTATGTGCGCAATTTGTCTCAATGAATTATTTCTACAATTAGAATTGGTATCAGAGAAGAACTTGTTTGTGGCGTGACTCATCTTGGGGATGGGTAAGTTATAGATATGAAACATCGTCCATCTACACTTTCCTGACGTTGTTCATCGTATATTTTGAAATAGCTCCCATCGACAATTCTATCATCCTATCTATCAGCACTTTGGTTGATTTTCCCATCATCCTTGTTAAAAGGGAGAAGCAACATTAGTTGGCACTTGCAAAACAAGGTACACGTGGACATGGTGTTGTATCCTTGTGGATAATGATTAAGATCTTTATGATATCATATCTTCGTGTCTGAGGCTTGAAATTGAACGTATTAATAGTCATTGGAAAGATCTTGAAGAGTCAATTTGACCTATAAAGTCCTAATCCGTGTTAGAGTTATGTTTAAGAAAAGTAACTTAGTGACAATATCGGGAGAATTTTTTACACCTCACCAGCCTAATGAATATTAGGGGGTCGAGTGTGTTATAGATTAGTATCAGATTTGTGGTTCAAACACTGGACCTAATGCAGCCAGAGATAGACCATAGAGACAACATTATCTAAACCTCATTCAAATATTGAGCCTATAGGGTTCAGGGACAAAGAACAGAAGTGTAGGTTCTAGAATGAAGATTACAGCATTGAGGTTGTATGGCCTATGAACCAAAGACTAAACATTGGCTACAACACTAGGTGTTGTATGAGTCCTAGAGAATGAATAAACTTATTGTTTCGATAATTGCAATGTTTCCTATAAGTATGGGTCGACAAAGTCTCTTGCAATTATGATTTTTTCTTATGTAAAGGATAAAGCCTATATGAACAAATCCTTCTGATTAAGGAATTGATTGAGAATTATTATGGTAGGTACATATGATTTGTAACGAAAGAAACATGTTGTTGGATATCCATTTAGGTGTGGTAAATGGATTTGCAATCCTTGGAATTGAGTGATTCCAATAGTAAGTTGAATGTTATGTTCATAATGAACTTTCTTTGGAATTATAAGATATATGAAAGAAGTCCTTTATGTTTTCACCAACTTGCACAAAGGAGGTAAACTACAAAGAGTATAAGAGTGCCTAGGTGTTGATGGAAGTAATGCAGTCCACCCTTTAGAAATATTGAGATGGTTGATGGATTATGCAACTTTGATTTTTTATTTGGGTGGCTTGTTTTCAGATAGACTGAACAACTAAAAGGATAAGAACCATGATTATTGTTGATACTTATCCTTGTTCATTGTATATGGTGCTTAATGCATTGGATTAAAAGTATTATCCTTTTCATTAGGATTGTCCCCTTGAAAGTTAAGAAA
Organism: Picea engelmannii; assembly: GCA_009831015.1. Taxonomy (NCBI): domain Eukaryota; kingdom Viridiplantae; phylum Streptophyta; class Pinopsida; order Pinales; family Pinaceae; genus Picea; species Picea engelmannii. The sequence goes on from ML783731.1 coordinate 262,581, forward strand.
CTCTTCAACTATGATGTTGTAAATGATTGTTGCAAGGAAAGTGTCATATGACTGCTAGGAAAGAGTCAGATTGATGTAAAATAGTCATCCTAGGTGGTACCCTATATTGCTAATGGGACTTAGCAAGTAGCCATCGGAAAGGATAAAGTGACATGTGAATCTAATTATTTTTCTAAGCTCATAGCTTTATTGTGTGAATCGGTTATTCCCAAAGAGGAATCTATATGTCTATTGACTTGAGTACATTCTAATTTATTCACTCCATGCATCCAAACAATGTATTCAAATAATTCCTTAAATGTGTGTGTGTGTGTGTGTGTGTGTGTGTGTGTGTGTGTGTGTGTTGAAGGCATTCTTTGAATACCTTGTTTGGATGCATGGAGTGAATGAATGACTCCTTGTGTGGGTACTTACATGAGTCTGACTATGGAGAAAGAAATAGTTCTTGCTATAATTTGAGTAATATTGTTATTATTTTGGATGGGGTCACAGGTGGCCTCCAAAAGGAGATAGGTGTCACAAGGCAACAAAGGGTTTTATTAACCCCTATTGTCAGCCCCCCTCCCATCTAGTTTGAATGGCCTGCACTAAGTTATGATTAATGATAATCCACTAGGGACTAATGGAGGGCTTAATGGCCCCTCGATCGAACCAGGCCCGACATATAGATTTAGGTACCAACCTCCAGAGAGAAGTCACCTCATCTTTCATGGTGATCATATACATCATTACGCAGGGAATTATGAAGGTAAGAGCATCGATGCACTCTGCCATTCTCATTCCCCTCCCAACACGCTTGTCTCTCAATTTTTGCATGTTCCTTCACCTATGGTCGAAAACCTTTATCCTTTCACTGACCACTCTGCACAATCTCCTACCCCCCCCCCCCAACAGCTTCAAAGCCTCCATCCCAGAACTCCTTCTCCATGCCAAGGGAGAGGGGAAAGTCCAAAATAGGACTGCTCTATTACAACTCCCTAACTAGGTGCAATATATTGTTGCCCATGCAGCTAGATCTAATAACCACCATCTCTCCCAGCTCTGGTCAGAATTGGATGAATTTTCCTCAACATCCCCTGCCACCCCCATCCATTCCTATGCATGATTCTAGCAACTGCCTAATTGAAGAGGAAACTCTTCCATGGGAGGAGGAAACTCCTCTATGTGATTTCCATCCTCAGACCGCCCCACCCAAGCCATGAATTGCCTCTCATTCCCAGGTCGACTCTCATACTCAAGGAAAGAATAATGGCGATGACACAAGTAGCTGCATTGTGGAGGAAGAAATTTACCCCAACTGGTAGAAGGCATAAAATTCTCTTCACTGCACATCTTTGGAAGAGGCTACTACAGTTAGCAAGGATGACGACATGGATCTTCAGCAACCTCTTCTCACTCCTCATGGGCTCTCAAATGACCATCTTTAGAATATCTTTGAAATGAGAAGGACGCTTGACACCAATTTCAGAACCATTGCATGCTCGACCAATGAATGGACCTTCTGTTTGAGGCTCTCACAGATGCCCCATATAAGAACAGTTGTTCGACTTGCGGACAAAAGTTTGTCCCAACTTACAATATCCATGGACAGTGGGGTTTTCATATCGACTAGATCCTCTTGTTTCTTTGTTTTTGGTTTTGTTAAGGTTTACAAAGGATGGCATTTGTTTTGTTCATAAGACTACACGTAAGACTATTTAGTTGGCCACCTATTATGGTTTCCCAGCTATGGTAGAACATGTGGCAGTTTATGTGCAATGTAATGATTGTTATCAAAGGTAATATATAGTTCCTTTTATTTACAAAAAAAAATATTGTTATTACCTAATTGACCCTGTCATGAAAGTTGGGTTTTTTAGTATTTCGGTTAGTGATATTATTTGGGTTGTAAATCACTCCTCAGAAAGAACAAACGAGCAGGTATGAAATTCTCATGTGGCAAGTGAGCAAGAGTATGGAGTATCACATATGATCTATTATACAACATGTTTTCTTTTTTCATTTAAAAAAGAGTGAAATACTTCTGAGTATGCCTTTGAAACTGGCTATTTAAATGAGGGTAGAATTTCAAAAGACGGATTGATTTTGAGACCATGTTGAAGGTGAAAAAATTTGTGTCCACCCATCAAAACACACACACACACACACACACATATATACTATGGACATTCTTGTGTAGTTCCGAGATGTGAAAGAATAAACTGGGATGTCAATTTTAACTAGTCCTTCATTGAGATAGGACACTGATATGTGAATTTTTTTTTTGGAGAAGGTGTAATCATTATATGGAAATGACCTTGATTATTTATTTTTATTGAATGGAAAAAGAATATCGACAATAGGGGATAACATTATACCATGGAATGGTATTATTCCATTAGAATTATAATTTTGAAAACCTTTCCTGGAAATGTGGGAGTTGATGTATTTAGAAGGTATTGTTATGAAATTAATGAGAATTGAGACTGTCGAGTAGGACAACTACATGTGAATTGACTCTAATATAGTAAATGGGATAAAGCTCGTAGAAAGGAGAGGAACAAGTGATGGAAAATTAAGAGTTAAAGTATTATGATATTGTTTGATCTGACGTGAGTCCACTTGCTAAAATGAAGTTTAATTTGAACTGATTGATTCTAATTCATTAAAATGTGTTTGATAAGGATACTTCTCATTAATTATGGATGTGCATGATTTTTATGCGCTAAATTCCAAAATGAAAGTTTGTTGAGATATAAGTCATTGCAACAAAGAAGTTGCATGCCAAAGTAATCATACATGGATGGACCACATAAAGGCTCTGTCAGGAGGACAAATTTATGAGAAATAATTAAGGAAATGTAAAGATGTAGTTAAATACCATGTATGTCTTGAAATGTTACCATGATAAAATTCCCTTTGCATGAACCATCCTTGCAACATCAGTTGAGGAAATTTGTGCGAATGGAAATAGAGAAGTTAAAAGAATGGACGGTTCCTCTAAAGTGGTGTTATAACCCTAATTTGTACCATACATGCTTACCTGGTATCAGGCCATCTCAGATCCCTTCTTTGCCAAAGCACTACTGAAAAACTCTTTAAAAAACCTATTTTATAAGGGCCCACATGCCCTACTCCATTACTGAATGTGTGTACATGCTAGCTAACCTAAAACAGCCCGTGTGGACTTACAAAAGCATGAAAAAAGGAAAGTTTCTGATGGAACACACAGCTTTAGGTGAGTTAACTGAAATTCCCATCCATGCATGGCTGAGGGTTCATCCAAATACCTAGCTTATTCTAGCCTATAAAAGAAGGGTTAGGGGTCCCATTTGGAAGAGGAGAATAAGAGTAAAGAAACTCTACCCAATTGCACATTCCCATTGTCCCAACCCTTTATCCATCCTTGTGCAAAGAGAGATACAAAGCAAAGAAGTAGGAGGACATTTGAAGAGGAGCCCAGGATCAGGTTCCTAGAGCAGTGGCCGGTCTCGACATTGTAAGTTGATTCATTAAAGTTAATAATAAAGAAATGTTTTCCCATCCCACTATATGAGTTCTTCATATTTTAGTGAATATATGTTTGAATCTCTAACCCATTAATCTGTAGAAAAAATGCATGTAGAGTTTGTTGCTTGTTTTGTACGCAGGACAGTCTTGAGAGGATAGCTGCCAACAAGTGATCAAGTGTGAAGAAGGATCGACATCGAAGGTTTGGAACAAAGTATGTTCGTGTAACCATGTATTTGCTTGAAAGAAATGGGGATTAAATCTGGGACGACGGTAGAAAGTAGGATTCTTTCGGTCTTATCTGCATGCATAGTATAACCCTAAATGCTAGTCCGTAGGGGGATTTCCCACCACAAAAGAATTGGCGACCATACTGGGGAAGTCTCTAGGGTTCCTGGGAATATTTTTGGGTATTTTTAAAAGACTGGTTTTCTTTCATGTTCTTTGAAGTTTCTGCAAAGTCTGAGCTAACATAGATTCTGGTCTTCCATACCAGCTATCTCTGTTTCTTTGCTCGACTGTAATTTTTTTCAAGAACCACAAAGGTACATGTGGCCTGCATTAGGTCTACACGTGTGTACTCGCGCCTTACTTTCTTACAGCCCGCGTGTAAACGCTAGCTGAAGAAGTAACAGTAGCATGTATGATTCCAGAAACTTTTTGAGGCAGTCATCCTATTCCCTGTCAGAATCAGTCATTCTCAGGGGTTTTCTAGAACTCTTTCTCATCTTGGTTGTTTTCAGTCTATAGCTTAGGGTTCATCTCAGATTGGTTTGTTTTAAGAATGTTTTCCTTACATTGTTTTCTTTTTTCTGTTAAAGAAAGTGTTTAAGCCTTCAAGAGATCTTGGTTCTCAATATCAATGGTCTCTTCCTGGTTTGGATTGTCTATTTTTATTTTGTTTCAGATTTTTAGATATACACGCATCCTGTATAAGGCCAGCACGCGTGTACATGCCCTATGTCTCTACACAGCTCGTGTGCACACGCTTGCTATTGAATTGTCAGTAGTGTGTTTGTACAAGATAGTTTTTGTTGAGGGTGAGGCAGTCATCTTTTCCCTTGACAAGAGTTATACCTCTCAAGTTTTTGAATCTCTATCCTAGCAGTCAGTAGCTTAGGTTTGATCTCAGCCATAGCTTTCTTTTTTCATTTAAAAGTTTTCATCAAAATTTTCTTTGGGGATTTTAGACAAGTGTGAGAGTCCTTTTTTAAGTTGCTAGTGTGTGATTTTTTGAAGTGATTCTTTGCGATCTGTGATTAGGCCATAATTTTTTCTTGGTTTTTGACTTGTTGATATTTTTCCTTTTTGCTTTGTGAGCATTCAAATAAAAAAAAATATCTTTCATTTTCTTTGTTTGGTTGAAAAGTGATGTTTTGCATTAGTAACCAGGGAAAAGTCATTTATTTCATAAGTTCTTGACAGTTTTATTAGGTCATAAGTAACTCGTAGTTGAGTGAAATCCTTCTTTAAGTTTGTTGATTCAAAAGTTGTTGAAAATTTATAAATAAATAAATAAATAAAATTTGAAAAGTTGTTGAAAATTTGCATTAAGTGAAGGTTTTTGTTTCCATTTTTTGTTCATTTTTATTTTCGTCTTTCAAACATCATCAGTTTCACTTTCATACCCCTTGACATAAGACAAGCCATAAAATTAATGCTAAATCTAAAATTTATTAGACTTTTATGTTTGTAGGGTTAACCAACTAGTTCAGGATTAGGGCCTTGGATTAGGTTGGAGAGGAAACTCTTCAAGGCCATTAAAATCAAACATTGGAGTCTGAGTTGGGGAGTGTCCAAGTCCAGTATCATGAAATTTATCTGGTACCCCCCTCTAACACAAGGGATAAACATGAGGTCGTGTGCGGAAAGGTAGCAKAGATAACCCCTCCAAATCTGGACCAATCGTAGTGGAGAACACATATAGAGGGCTTGTCTTTGGATTCCGTCAATTGCATTTTCCACAGAGCTTCGTGGGTCTCGAATCCATTCGAGGTCCTCAATTGTCTTTCAGAACACTTGCTTTCAATACCCATGACAAGTTTCGGGCTCGATACCCTGCTCATTGTGTTCTACCCGACTTTCGACTGTACCCGCCTGGTGACTGTTCGCATGTTGGCAACCTAGTTGCCTATCGTTTTTAGGGACATACACAGGTGACTATGGGGGTATACCACGGTACCTAGGATAGACATCGGGCCATGCTTTACAGAGTATACCTAGAGGGTGCTTCTGTATTCGAGTTGCACTTGCACCGGTAAGTTGCTCTAGTGTTGGTTGTTGTAACTGTTCTTCCAATTAATTTAGTGTTTGCATGTCTTATCTTATAGGGACTTTTTTAGTTTGTGTTTTTTTTGAAAAGTTAGACTACCCTAGTGTGTCTTTGATCTTCTCACACAGTGGAGGATTACGAGCTCTACCATTCACGAAGGCTTCAAGGCCTATCACCGGTTAAACTGGAGCCACCCGCACCACCACTAAGGTGAAAGCTAGACCAACAAGAGTCTTTTGAAGAAACCGGGTCACACGAAGTTGTGCCCGACCAACATGCGGAGGAATCAACTGTCTTAGACTTTGAAGCACAAGCTCTTGGTCCACCTGAAACCTCCATCACTGATCTTTCGGCACCCACCATCGTATCGATTCATCCTTACGAGTGTCAGAAAGTGTTGCGTGCAGCAATGGAAACAAATGTTGTTACTCCTTCTGGGAATTCTTCAATTCCCACTACGGTTATCACCACAGGAGAGTTTCCACCTCCTAACCCACCGTTACTGGTCCGAGCCACCATGGTCTCGACCACCTCTACATCGCACAGTGGTCTGATCCTGTCTCTGGTAGCGACCACAACCCCTTTCACACCAAGTGCGACAGGCCCTGTATTCTCATACGGGATGCCTAGTTCAGGTACAAGTCCTATACTTTCCTACTCCACTTCATAGACTTTAGGTCTGGGGGCAGGGAGATCTAATGCTCCTCTGCAAGGACACATGGGGGGAACTCATGCTCCTTTTAACGCTTTCCCTTGCAGGGGAGGTCATATACCTCCTTCGTCCCCTTCACTCGGTGGCACGCATTAGCAATCCGTCGGGCCACTTGCACACCATAGTTTATTTGGAGCAGGGAGTCAAGGACTACCTTCGCATAATATGCCGGTAGGTTCAACACAGTTTTCTTTGTTCGGTGGGTTTGGTAACAACGCCTTCTCGTCAGCTACTTTCCCAACTGGGGGCAACCCCGATTTCGGAAAACCTATTCCTATGCAGGGTACTATTCTTGCACAGGGGGCACACCCAGGAACTTCTTCCACATCAGGGCCTTGGAATTCTTGGCAGGGATCAGTTCCCTCGTTGGGAATGTCGATCTGGGGTAATTCTTTTCACAATCAATGGAACCCCAGGCAAATCACTATGCCTATCCCCACGGGATCAACATGGGGTAACCCTTCCCAAAGTCCTTCGAATGTAATGCATGCCCAACCATCTATGTCTTATTTTGGAAATCAATCGATGATGTCTCCTCACATGCAAAATCCATATGCTAACCATGGACATGGTTTTTACCAAAACCCAGGCCAGCAGCCGAACTTTTCCTGGCAACCTGGTGCCAGTCAAACACCAGGCCCCTTTTTCCCAGGTTATCACCAACAACCCAAACTACCCTTCCTGGAAACCTTGCATTTTCCAGACTTGACAAGGTTTTTGAATGACCCTATCTGTCATGATCCGTGTTGGCCTTCTATGTTGACGAAGTTGCCTTCGGACATCCCAAAGTTCGAAGCCAAGCCTAACGAAGATCCAGGAGATCATGTGACTACCTTCCATCTTTGGTACTCATCTAACTCATTGAAAGACGACTCCGTACAGTTGCGATTGTTTCAATGTACTCTCATTGGGAGTGTCGCAAAATGGTACATTGAGCTCGATCGCTCAAGATACTCTTCCTTTGGAGAACTGTCGATGGCTTTCCTAAACCATTTCCAGTTACCTATGAGATACGATGCTAGCACCAAATTGCTAGCCAATTTCTCACAAAAAAAAGAGGACCATATCTCTAATCACATCCGAGAATGGAGATGCCAAAAGAGTTTAATTAAGTTACTAGTCCCACCAGCATTCCTGCTCGAGTGGTTCCTTAAGTCTTTGGTCCCATAGTTTTCCAAAGACGTCGCGACGTCGGGGGTATTTTTCGAAGAAGATGCCATCATGAGAGCTCAACAACTTGAGCTAATCTATTCTCAGCCCAGTTTATTATACGAGATCTTGCCAGATGCGCCACACTCAATACTTGATAACACCAGACAGAGAGTTGGACCACATGTCGATGGCATTGTTGGTTCAACACAAACAAAGCCTGCTGAGCAATTGATGAAGCAGTTGCAACAGTTGTTTATACAACACACAACAGCCAGCCAAACTACTGCTTTGGTTGCTCCCCCTACCAAAATGTCGGATGTACACACAGTGCAATCGACTAATCCAAAGGCCACCCAGCAGCCTGAAGGAAAGAAAAAACAATGAAAGAAGGGTAAGGGGGATAAAAAACCTACCAATAATGCTGGCGGGAACAACATTGAGAAATGGAAGGTGAGGTATCCATGCAACTTATGCGTGGAAGACCACCCGACCCATCTATGTCCTCGGCTTGTAGAAGCCCAAAATTTTGTGATGCAGCAACAGCCTACTGTGTTAGCCAATCCATTTCAACATGGGAAAAATATAACCCAAGCCTCTGCAAGCACGGAAGGGGGCAGCCAAGGACCCTCTCTGTCTTCGAATAACCCCGCATCCACGAATGTATATATGGTGAAGGGAGATGATTTTATATCAACTAGAGCACATGACTATAGTAAACCAAGTACTTCTGAGAAGGGAAAAGAATCTGAACTCCCATCTCTTCCTCTACATATTAAGAAGACGTTGGGTGAAACAATGACACGCATCCCCAAAGGCGCGTTCAAAAAATATTCTCACAACCCAAACACAAGGGCCGCCCAAAACTATTCTGTGGTGGAAGATTTATCACAAACCCCGTATGCGATGTCCTCTTTGGAGGTCCTCCAAAGCTGCCCTTCCCATAGGAAAGCCTTGTTAACATCTTTAGGATCTACCGAGACTTGTAATCCAGGTACAATCATGCTGGATACAATCAACCTAAAACCTCGTCTACCTTACCACGTAGCATTTCAGGTAGTAGTGGCTTATCCCACGAAAAATTTTACTCGGAATATCTTCTGCACGGTGGTTGATGAGGGAGCCTTGACATGCGTTATTTCGTTGGCATGTTGGAAGGTCGTCGACCAACCCATTTTGTCTCTATCACCTACTCTCTTCACTTCTTTTGACGGTCATTCGTTCCGACCACATGGAATCATTCCCTCTTTCTCCATGCAGTTAGGAGGGAAGACCATGTGTGTCAAGGTAGAGGTAGTCGATGCACCCCTCGACTATAACCTCTTGTTAGGAAGGAGTTGGACTTATGACATGAAAGTTGTGGTTGCTACATTTTTTTGGGTCTTGTTGTTCCCACATGAGGGTCGGATAGTGACCATCGATCAACTGTCTTTCTCCAGACCTGACCCTTCATTGGGGGCATCCACGGTCCCGATGATTGATAATCCTCAACCAGGTGTAGTCAATGTAGGGGTTGGTTTGTGCCCATCATTGATGGGTACCTTCGATTACCCGCCCCCTCAAGGCGATATCAAGTTTATATCCAATCACCATAAGGTTGAGATTTTTCAAGTTTCGTCATTCCGCACGACTTACTTCGACGATCCGTGGATACTTCCTTCCCCATCGGTCACAATGGATGGGACAGGGCACCTGGGCATGTCCATGCCCTTGTCCGCAGCTGAAGTAGTGTACTCTTTAGTCCAACAAACTTCAGCCAACACTGATCCAACTCCTGCACAAGAGTTCGATCCACTTCTAGAGCCTATTTGAGCTCAGGATTCTCTCGCTGACACCGATTCATTAGACTTAGTCTTGCCCTATGATGAATCTATAATTGAGGCAATGACTAGTCCGGACAAACCTTGGGAATATCTTCATCACAGATCATACTTCCTCCCAGAGTTAAGTAGAATCAAAGAAGGGGAATTCACTTTGACTATGACTAGAGATAGGTCTTGTCCTATCAATACTTTGGATACTCGTGTTATTTATGTTGAGGGTAATATGGCAAGTATTGTTGAAACAGTACCTATAAATCTCTCCAGAATGCTTGGCATCATAGACAATGTTTTCGTCAAAGCATACCGTTCCCCCAAGGAGATACCCAGCATCGACCCACAAAGTGTTGATCATGAGCTAACTTTGTTGATTTTCAAGCTCGCTTTGAGATCTGAAAGAAACATCCAACAAGACTGCATTTATGATTTTTGATCTCGTCCGGATTAACTGAGAAAAGTAACCTCTACAGTTCTTCTTTCATCCCTTTTCAGACCCTCTAAACATGAAAAGATTGTCGAGCGATCTTGCGGTCTTTCACGCTCGTTAAACTGAAATTTGAAGGCTCATTTGTCCTATGGTAGTTTACCCCTTTTTTGGTCTAGATGGTCAATTGTACGAACAAAGGTATACTCTATGGAACTTTAGTTCTCTAGAAGAGTACTCTCAGGTATCATTTTAACCCTTTTTCAGGCCTGAGGGACTAAATTTACGAAAAAGGAACCCCCACAAAGTCCATATTTAAGCTCTTTTCAGACTCCCTAAAATTGAAAAGATCATTGAGTGACCTTATTCTTTCACACTCGTTAAACTGGTCCAGAAGAACATTCCTGACGGAGTCCATAGTTAAGATTTTTTCAGACTCCTTAAAAATGAAAAAATGGCCGAGTGATCTTGTCCTTCTCACATTCGTTAAAATGGTTTTGAATAGACGTCTTGTTGGTGCTAGTTTACCCCTTTTTAGAACCGACTAGACTATCTTTGAAAAATGTACCCCAATGGAGTCTCCTTTTATGTTTTTTCAAACTCTCTAAATATGAAAAACCATCGAGCTTCCCTTCTTTTGGCTCATTAAACTTACATCGAAGGACGTTACCATTGTGTGTTTTGTTAACCGCGTTTGCATACCTTATACGCCATCCTTGTAGCACTTTGCTTCTGCATCTTAACACCCTTGGCCCTCAGAGGATTTTTCCCGAGTATCATTATTCTGAACATCATTCTTGTCCTTGCGCCTTGAACTTGTATGTTTGTAACACTCGTTCCTCCATTATAACGTAACATTCATTTATTCTTTTTTCCAAAATTATTGAAAAAGACAAAAAAATCATATATACCCCAAAAAGAGGAAGGGAAAAGTATTTTCTTTATTGGCAGCACAATGAGTCACCCTTGGATAAAGCACATCTGTCTGTTTGTTCATCAACCTATGGGATGTAATACGACCTTCGGAAGTTGTTCTCGCTACATAGAGTTGTGTCCTCCTCCGTTTGGTTATTCTTCCAAACATATGGAGAGTTTGTGATGCCTCATTCATCGTAAACTTATGATTAATGCCATGTTTCCTAAGTCTCATCATTTGTTGTGTTGTTGTCCAAGGGAAGTTTCTACCATGCCTGAGTCGGCCTCTCTGCAATTTGTCTCTTGCCCTCATACCCGTCCATCCTGAACGTCCAATCAAGTCTTTGTTTGAAATCAATGAAGCCTTCAGTCTGATCATCAAGGTTCTCTAGTCCATGACCGACGAGTCATTGAAGACCTCTGGGTAGTGAATTCGTACACTCATATTACACTCCTACCTTGAGTTTTGAAGATTTTGAAGTTGTTGCTCGAGCTCTGAAGACCTCATCTCCAGCCATCAGGCCGTATCAGCTTCTAGAAGATGGATACTCTATATGTATATCTTTTTGATTTCGATATGTAGCTTTGTTGTGTATTGTTCGCAGCTACACTTTATATAGTTATTTGACATCGATCTATAGTGTATTTGATTGGTAGCCATGATTCTATTTTATCCCGAGCATGGGTATGCCTACCTCGATGAGACATTTGTTATTTTACAGACGGCGCCTCCCAGTTCCTGGTCCCTGGGCTCACTTGTTCGACACATTAGTAAAGATTGGTAATGTATTTCAGCCATCAGATGCTCTTCTGACCTCACACATTAGGGGGCATCTGTTATAACCCTAATTTGCACCATACATGCTTACCTGGCATCAGGCCATCTCAGATCCCTTCTTTTCCAAAGCACTGTTGAACAACTCTTTAAAAAACCTCTTTTATAAGGGCCCACGCGCCCTACTCCATTATTGCATGCGTGTACACGCTAGCTAACTTAAAACAGCCAGCGTGGACCTAAAAAAGCATGAAAAAATGAAATTTGCCGACGAAACACACAACTTTGGGTGAGTTAACTGAAACTCCCGACCATGCATGGCTGAGGATTTGTCCAAATACGTAGCTTCTTCTAGCCTATAAAAGAAAGGTTAGGGGTCCCATTTGGAAAAGGAGAATAAGAGTAAAGAAACTCTACCCAATTTCACATTCCCATTGTCCCACCCCTTTAGCCATCCTTGTGCAAAGAGAGATACAAAGCAAAGAAGTTGGAGGACATTTGAAGAGGAGCCTAGGATTAGGTTCGTGGAGCAGTAGCCGGTCTCGACATTGTAAGTTGATTCATTAAAGTTAATAATAAAGAAATGTTTTTCCCGTCCCACTATATGAGTTCTTCATAGTTTAGTGAATATATGTTTGAATCTCTAACCCATTAATCTGTAGAACAAATGCATGTAGAGTTTGTTGCTTGCTTTGTATGTAGGACAGTCTTGAGAGGATAGTTTCCAACAAGCGATCAAGCGTGAAGAAGGATCGGCATCGAACGTCCGGAACAAGGTATGTTCTTGTAACCATGTATTTGCTTGAAAGAAATGGGGATTAAATCTGGGACGATAGTAGAAAGTAGGATTCTTTCGGTCTTATCTGCATGCATAATATAACCCTAAATGCTAGTCCATAGGGGGATTTCCCACCACAACAAGTGGTCTCTTCCTACTTAATGGGAATGGTTGATCCTACTAAGAGAACTTAAACCGAACAAAGTTGTATCAATTTGATCACAAGAAAGTAACTAGTAGTATGTTAGTGTATAAGAATCTTGGATTACATGCATATGTGTGTAAGACAACATATGTCAAGGAAAATGTTAATAAATATGAATTGCATATGGTTAATATGCATAATACATTTCGTTTAAATTGAATTCATGAGCTAACCTTGATGTTTTAGTATGCTAATTTCATCCAGGGAAGGTAGGTTCTCTATGTGAGGAAATTTCAAGATGAACTCGACTAGGACTGCTCAAGTAAATGGAGCATCCAAACCCAGAAAATAATAGAATGCATAAGCAAACAGGGAGAGAAGGGAAGACTTTTCTCACTCTAAAACTTCGGTTTGTTTAGCAGAGTTATATGCTTTTAAGGAAGAAAGTACAATTTGTGAAAATAAATAAATCAATATAGCTATTGGAATGAATATCGCAATTAATGCCACGTTATGCAAATGGAAAAAAGGTCATGAAAATAACTTAGCTATGCTGTAAATTCTAGACTTTGTAGAGGAATTGAAAAATGGAATCCTTTGACTCCTCTCTTGTTGTTTAATTGTATTGTGTGAATAATGGAGCCATGGGAAAGGTGAGAAGTGCAAGAAACAAAACAATTGAAATATTTTTTCTTTTGCACCAATGAATACATTGAGGGATAATGTGGTAAAGTGCATGTAGATATGTTGGAGCATATGTGATGTTGTTCGCTTAATAAAATAGTTGTGGCATATGTTGCGATATGAAATAATAACTAATGTGGTTATGGTTGTTGTATGGCTAAAAAAAAGGTTCAAATCAAGGAAAAATAGTGCACATATGGGAAGAATCATAGTGCATTGTGCTACAGGGACCTAGAAGGATTCAAGAACAACTACATGGAGCACTGGGAGTTGAAACAAATCTTCATTGGAGTGCATAATTGAAATGATGTGTAATTCATATAGTAAAGATATAAATGTGTATGCATTAGTAGGCATGTTGATGATGCTGCAAATGAAATCCATCCATATAAAGACAAAGGAAAATGGTAGGATATTGATCAATAGGTTGGTGAAAGGAGCTTGGAAGCTTCTACAAACTACCAATTGATTATGTAGAAACACGTACTTTGATAACAACCATGCATGTATGCATTTGGTTGCTTATGATGCATAAATGATCAAGGGAATTGAGGTAATATTTCTTGTATTTAAATTCCAATATTTGAATTGATGTGTAAAGGCATAGGGCCTTGAATGTACACATGTTGTTGATGCTTGAATGCATTTATATGAAATTTAATTTCATATTATGTTATGTTGGTTATGAGGTCATAACAAGATCCAGTCAAGAGACATACTCCTATTGTAGTAAAGAATGACATTAGAGCTAGCCATGTGTTGAGGAAATGGTTGAACCTTCCAAATCACCATGGTGAAATGCGTGACATAGATATGTGGTATTCCAAAGTCAATGTAAGAATGCATTGTGTATTGGTAATGTTTGATTGCACTATGAAAATATTGGTATGCTAGATAATGCATGTGTAAGGAATGATAATTTAAATTCCATTTAATATGATTAATAGACAAGAGTGATTCAATTGTTAGTATGTACAATTCTAAGATGACTTTGTGAGCCATTGTAAATGTGCAATGAAGGTATAATGTGCATGGGATACTAACAATACATTTGGATGAATTGAAGTTGAGAAAATTGCAGGAAGAATGGTCTTGGATATGGAAACAGTGTAAGTTGATAAGGAATACCAATTCCTTATGTTGCAAGAGACAAAATATTATGAGAAGAAATCTCATCCTTGTGAAATTTGATTTCCTATATGGAGCAAATTTGAAATTAATAAGTGGAACTTGATATCTATGGGAAACATATTTAAAATATTTCTAATTGAAATTGCTATGATGATATCTCACAGTCACTATATGTATATGATACAAGTGAGATGACAAATCTATCCCAAAAGAACAGATGATGATTGTTGAGCTAGAAAGCACGGAGAAGAGGCTATTGTTGTGACATTGAAACCCTATGATATGCCATGATCATCGTTGAGATGTGTTATGCTATGTGAAAGAAATAAAAGGGACACATTGGATGTAAGACTCTATAACTCTCTATACTCTTCGTGTGCGAGGAAGCCTTGGAAATGATGGATCGCCCAAGGGAATTTGTAGTAGAGAAGGGTATGCCTAATCCCGGAGGGTGAGTGACTACAATACTTGAATGATTCATGTTACATGCTAGTTGGGATCATGAGTGCATTGGGTATGTATGAGAAAACAATGAGTTGATTTCTAACTTTGGTAGCCATATGGATGTGAATCCATAAGCATACATATAAGTATTTTGTTGAAATGTATACTTTATCCTGAGTTATGAACATCAATGGAATATTTAAGCATAGAAGTAGTTATAATATGCATGTAACTTGATAATTGTTGTATCCATATGATGGAATGTCAAAAGTCTAGGGGTGGGATAGACCATGAAAGGAACAACACTGCTGAAGCAATTGAAAGATGAAGACATTACAAGGGTTGTTGAGATGAAGATAACACCAAGGAAAATGTTATTCCAAAGGGGAGGGGATGTAACACCCCCATTTTAATATCCTGATTAACTTGCAATAAATTATGATTGGCGATTTTTTATTTCGGCATGGAGCTATTATTACTACGTCATGATGATTTGGACACATTGAACAATGTAAATGTATTTTGTTTAATTAAAAAAAACTCATCGAACAACTGATTGAAGGGTGGAGCACTAGCATTGGCCATGGTACCATAAGAAGAAATTGGTGAAGGGGTTGGGGGAATACCTTGCTTGCCAAGTAATTAACCTTCACTAAAGACCCATATTGCCAAATTTCCAAAATTCAATTTATTATTCTATTTTCCCATTTCCGAAGAATCAGTTAATGAAGGGTGTTTGGTAGTTGAGAAGCCAACTGCCCATAATGTTTGAGGTATGGAGATATGGTCGAGACAATTGAAAAATGTCAACCAATGGTATAGCAATTACCCACCTCATTTTATAGGATTGACCCATGAATTTCTCTACCACAAGCAATAGAAAATCACAAACCTTCTTGGGGGGAGAAGGGAGAACGCACAGGGAGTGTGAGAGACAAATGGGGAAAGAACAGTGGAAGAACCCATGACAAAAGAGAGCAAAAATTGTGATCTAGGTCTATTGCTAAGTGAACAGACTCATTGAATCTTGGAATTTCAACTACTGAAATTCGGAAAGAGAACCTGGAACCCGACCTGGGCAAAGAGGGATGTGAATTTGATGTTGGTTGGGAAAGGAACATGCACTAAGAGGGGAGGGCATTGAGGAACAACAAAGGCAGTGAAGGGAATCCATTATGCATAGGTAACCAATGGGGAAGAAATCTAGAAATTCATGGAGGTCATGGGCTTGGTGGGTAAAAGGGGTTTCTATCATTTGACTGCCTATGAAGGAGATTGGCCTTTACACCCATTAAATCCCTTGAGAAACTAAGTTTCCTTGGTGGTATCATGGCTTGGCACAAGGTGGCCTATTGTAGAAGATATCAATGCAACAGAGCCTATGGTCGGGTGGAAAATCACTCACCCTCGGTTAGTTTCCCAATCAACATCTTACAAATAGATAAGTTTATATTTACACTCAGTTAATTCGTATGAATGGTCAATCTGTAAAATTTTCTATGCTTGTGCAATTTATAAAATTGCATGGTTTATGTGTAGAAATCTATGAGGGAAGGAATGAAATCATGTTATGCATTCCCTATATGCATAGAAATTCTTTTATTGGGTATTTCCTCTTGGGGGTGTATTACAAACCTCATGTAGCTCAAGGTAAAATCCTAAGAACTGTATGAATCTATGAGAAGAAATTTCAAGTTTATATGCTATATAGTTGAAGAAACCTAATCACTGTATGAATCTGTGAGGACAAATTTCAAGTTTACTGGCTATAGAGTTGAAGAAATATGATGAAGGGAAAAACCTCAATGCAATTTCTATTAGTTTATGTGTGTCGTTGAAACTCCGTACATTAACAATTTCCCTTAAAATCAAAATCGCCCAACATCCTCGAGATACGCTCCCTAGCCTCGTTGGTGATCGACCCAATCCTTCCCACCATGGATTTAAAAATTTTGTTCATCAGTTGTTTGGGTCGATTCTTCCATCGACACATCGACACCTCTCTTGATCATCCCATCAACGATTTGAATTATGTTTCATCAATGGTTTGAGGTCGATCGTTCATCATTGGAATGACTTTTCCTCTCGTCGATGGAATTGGATTGAATATCCATTGGTGAATTGGGTCGATCATTTCAATCGGTGATCGACTAATTCTTTTATCGATGATTTATATTTTCCTTTCATTGACTCCTTGGCCAATCTGACTCATCGACCATCGACACTTTTGTAACGTCGTTCATCGGCGATTTTGAAACGACGCCCATCGACACTTCTGTCGACCTGTCCATCGGCACTTTGGTCGATTTGTCCATCGGCCTTGTTAAAAGGAAGAAGCCACATCTGCTTTCACGTGTGAAACAAGGTCAACACAAGTGCCACATGGACATGGTGTTGTATCCTTTTGGATAATGTGTAATATATTTTTGAGATCATATCTTCTTGTCCGAAGCACGAAATTGAACGTATTGATAGTCATTGGAAGGCTTATGAGGATTTGAACTATAAAATCAAAATCAGTGTTAGAGTTATGTTTAAGAAAAGTAACTTAGAGGGAATATCAAGAGAATTTTGTATACTCCACCATCCTAATAAAGATTAGGGGGTCGGATGTGTTATACACTTGATTTATCTTGGAGAAATTGGTGAAGGAAGAACTCTAACAAGAAATATTTTTTGTGCATAAAACAAAGATTGGTTCACTATGGAGCAAATTGACATTACAACCTATGATAGGCTGTCATATGATCACCTTCTTCCTTTGCTCTACTATGATATATTACTCATTTGCACTAACTTAATTATGAAACAAAAAATCATCACAACAAGAATGGAATCCCTTTCTCTCTTAGGAGATAAGATTTTAACACCTCATGATCGTCGTTAGGATTAGGGTTAGGGTATTGGGATTCCCTAATTCTCAATGAAGGTTAGGGATTTTAAATTCCCCAATTCTTAGTGAGGGTTAGGGTTTTTGGATTCCTTAATTCCCAGTGAGGGTCGGGTTTTAGATCCTCTATAATCTTCATAAAAATCCATACATGACTAGCTCCCCACATGTGAGTAATGGTAGCTAATTGGCATCCACTTGGCATTGTGATGGGGCATAGCTTTCTCATATGAAATTTGTTTTCAAATTTCTTCAACTTGTTAGAAAGCTCTCGAAGAGATCTTTAATGTTAAAGGGTTAAGAGATGAAGTCTCAATAGAATGGCCCAAAAAAACACTGTGTGATCTCCCAAATGGAGAATTACAATTTTGACCAACATGAGTGGGATTGAAGCTCATCCCTCTGATTTTCAACCCTATATAGCTCTCACAATAATGAGAAAGAATATAAGCATCCATTTCAAATCATGAAAAAAGAAGATGACTGGAGATGAAGTCTCAATAGATTGACCCCAAAAACCACTATTTGATCTCCCAAATGGAGAATTACAATTTTGACCGACCTTAGTGGGATTGAAGCTCATCCCTATGATTTTCAACCCTATATAGCTCTCACAATAATGAGAAAGAATATAATGATCCATTTCAAATCATGAAAAAAACAGATGACTTATTAAATGCAACAACACTAACATTAATGTAAAATTACTTTGTCAAGAGTTCTTAATTACAAGGCAATGCCTTATTAGATTACTTGACTCGAGGTCCCTACTTGTCAAATTAGTTAACTCCACATGATGGCCAATAACAAGACATAGAGTCATGAGTATCGATGCTCTTCCTAGTGGCATGAACTAGAAAGATAAGAGAAATGTTTACCAATTGGATGATAGTTTCATGGAAGTGTATAATTCAATCAATGTAATTATGAAACAATGCTAAGATTATTACTTTCAAACTAAAACAATGAATAACATTGGAACAATACTAATATGAATATATGATCGATGTCAAACTAAAACATGAAACAACACTGGCTCAACAACAATGCTAATATGATTCACGTCAACCCAAAATAATGATCAACATGTTTATTTGTTCTACTTTTTGGAACTATTTTAATTATATATTGATTGATTTTAATCTTATGTAGATCCCAAAAAAAATACAATAAAACTACTCCAAACACTAACTTATAAAATCTTTATAAAAACATTAAATAATTAAACTTATGCAAAATCACTAACTTATAAGATGTTTATAAAAACATTAAATAATTAAACTTATGCAAAATCACTAACATTTTTAGTAAGATTGAATTCTATAAGATTTATTATACATTTTTTAATTATATATATATATATATGATTTTCATGATTTCAAATTCTTTTATTTATATATATAAGTTTTCCATGATTTCATTTTCCTAACTTTCGTTGTCCATAACTATCAGACTTTCTTGATTTCAATTCTCTACCCCTCGTTTTGAATTAAGTAATGTGAGTGATGGGTGACAATTAAGACTCTAGTTGGCCCACTCAAAAGACTTGTAAAACCGTTGATGGATTGCCCAACATGTGTACTGGCCCACTCAAGACTATGTGTAAAAACGCTGATGGATTGCCCAACATCTGTACCATGGAAACAATTTGTCCCCTCACATCATTCACTATAAGGTGAGGCCAAGGGCGATTCCATGTGAGATTTCCTATGGATAAGGATTTGAAATCCTCCTTTGAAAGTTTGCAGCCTTGGGGAAAACACATATACCTCAAAGCACATGGACATGTGCTTAATTATGTGTACAAGGCACGTGTGACTCGTCTTTTGGTATGACACGTCATCCACTAATTACACATCACCCTCACCAATGACTCTCAAGGAGGGACAACTTTAATTGGTGGTTGTGGACGTCCATGAGAAATTGGTGATTTAGGGAGGATACTATCTTGATTCTTCTATGTAAAAGCCACATCACCACGGCCACCTGCCCATGGAATCTTCTTGGATATTTTGAATTTGGTACAACATGTCATCTACTAAGGTACACATCACCCTGACCTGGAGGGATAACTTTAAGGGGTGGTTGGGCTGACGTGTCTAAGAAATTGGTGGTTTAGGGATGAGATTATCTTGATTCTTACTGTAAAATCCACAACACCACGGCCAGCTGCCCCCTTGGAATCTTCTTCGAGATTTTCAATTTCTCCACCATAGCAGCAAGTTTGGCGTTACTGGAATATAAAACTAATAAACTAAATACTTTAAGAAAACCCATCAAATCTGATTTTTGATTACGAAAGTAAGACGAAACTTTTGTACAAATCTGGGAGTTCCAAACAGATTTTTGTTCGATATCTCTGCTTCGCTCACGACGGAACACGTGTCTTTCCATTTTTTAATATTTAATTCCTATGTGTTTTTCCTCCGTCGAATTCGTATATTCCAAAATTAAAAAAAAAACTTAAATCAAAATATTATTTATTATCGTACGTCCGACGTGGACTTTTCGAGAGATGCGACAAATCTAGAGATTCGGCCATCCCACGTGTCGGTTTCAGTCGGGGACGTGCACGAGCACTATAGAGTTGTTTTGAACCGTCTGATGGTGACATCTACGGCCTGAAGCAACGGACTTATGTCAAGATACAGGGAGATGAAAAAAGTGATCGTTAAATCCGGGTAAGTTTGATCTGAAACGATCATTAATTACGATATGAAGAACTGCGAGTTACCATTCTCTTGTTGAAGTCAAAGTCCGGAAGTTAGAAAATGTCGCCAGCCTTTTGGAGGCGTATTAATGTTTAATGATTGGAGGACAGCGTTAAAGGCAGCGTTATAAAGGGTCCCTATTGTAAGGCCAGCAATATTCAACTTACTATGCAACATTAAATGTTATTACAACATTAAATGCTAACATTAAATGCTAAATGCTCTTGTAAATAAATTATAGGTGGCGGGATCTGAATTAAATTTATTTTTTCTTTTAAGGGGAGTTCACTCTCGACTTTTTGTCTTGTCCATAACCATTTGCAATCTGCCACGTGTCTACACCCTCACCCTTATCTTTTTTCTATCGCCTTCCTCTGACGTTTGATCTGTTTGGGAAAGATGATGTGGTGGAACTTGAGAAATATGGTAATGGTGATGCTGCAGGTAACGCCTGCTGCATTAACGTAGCTGCAGGAGGAATATCCCTGTCTGATGAAAGCCAAAGCCAATGCAGAAGCTAGATCACTTTCTAGGGATCCATATATATGTAAGTCCAATGAGGTATTGTGAATAGAATGTGAGGAAGTGTTGGGAGTTCATATATATTTATGTGTTCAATTCTGGTAGAGTCCATGTGAATTAAGGTTATATGTTTTACTTCTACTACATAAATATTGTTTGTATGATTTTTAGATTTGTGGATACRAATTCTTTCATTGAACTTGTATAGAGAGGTTATTGTACTGGTTTTAAAATYCCAAATTGTTTCATATATATGTAAGTCCAATGGGGTATTGTGAATGGAATGTGAGGAAGTGTTGGGAGTTCATATATATTTATGTGTTCAATTCTGGTAGAGTCCATGTGAATTAAGGTTATATGTTTTACTTCTACTACATAAATATTGTTTGTATGATTTTTAGATTTGTGGATACAAATTCTTTCATTGAACTTGTATAGAGAGGTTATTGTACTGGTTTTAAAATTCCAAATTGTTTCATATATATGTAAGTCCAATGGGGTATTGTGAATGGAATGTGAGGAAGTGTTGGGAGTTCATATATATTTATGTGTTCAAATCTGGTAGAGTCCATCTGAATTAAGGTTATATGTTTTACTTCTACTACATAAATATTGTTTGTATGATTTTTAGATTTGTGGATAAGAATTCTTTCATTGAACTTGTATAGAGAGGTTATTGCACTGGTTTTAAAATCCCAAATTGTTCCATATATATGTAAGTCCAATGGGGGTATTGTGAATGGAATGTGAGGAAGTGTTGGGAGTTCATATATATTTATGTGTTCAAATCTGGTAGAGTACATCTGAATTAAAGTTATATGTTTTACTTCTACTACATAAATATTGTTTGTATGATTTCTAGATTTGTGGATAAGAATTTTTTCATTGAACTTGTATAGAGAGGTTATTGTACTATTTTTAAATTTTTTAATAGATTAAGTGGATTTTAATTTTTTTCACATCTTTTAACTTTTTTTTTTATTATATATACTATTAATTTTTTGTTTTCACTATATAAATGATTTTAACCCAACATTTCAAGAGAATTGCATGATAAGTTTGTGTTTGAATTACTTAGGAGATGATTTCCATCTACTTACTATCCCTTTGAATATTTCACCCAAAAAGTTGGGAAAAAACATCTTATATAGTGAAAGTAGATATCATACAAACAATATGTTCCAAAAATCTTCATTTTATTTTTTTTAACTTTTGTGGAAAGTTATTCTACAAAAAGTTTGTTCTTTTGAATGATTAAGGATAAATCAATTTTTCTATCTTTCTATTGCATTTCACTAAGGAAAGAAGAAATATTTTATATAGTGAAATTATATATCATACAAACAATACTTTCTATTGCAAAGATCTTCATTTTATTATTTTATAGTTTTGTGGAAAGTTATTCTACAATAAGTTTGTTTAACTTCTTTTGAATGATTAAGGATAAATTGAATAGTGGAAATCTATATTTAACTATGGTAATTTTTTGTAGAAATGTGATTGTATGGGGAGTTTGTGTGTTATCCAATACAGGGCATAACTAGTGGGAGAATGGGCAACTCTCACACTAGCTACACATTTGTCTCTTCAAAAACTCCAAGTTTTGGGAGATTCTAAGGTAGTTATTGAATGGTTAACCAATAGAGGAAGACTCCAGGCTAGTGTTATTGAAGGATGGAAGCTTAGAACAAAGGAATTAATAAAAAACTTTCAAGAAATTAGCTTCCAACACATTTTCAGAGAATATAATAAGGAGGCAGACCTTCTATCTAAACAAGCTTTACAGGAACCTAAAGGAAGAATTAGATATTACAAGTGGGAAAATGACACTGAAGGTCCCAAGAGACAACTCATCATTTTTTGACAAAATTTCTTTATTTTTGTATTTTGAACATGCTTATTCTATTTTTGGACTTTTATCATATAGATCTGGGGATATATAGACAGATGTTCCCCATTTGATCTAGTATTGTGGTTATGTAGCATCATATTTTGAAATATCGATCCTCTATGACTTGTAAGGAATGTTATTTCTGAATATTATCTGTTTTGACTTCTTAGGTAAGGAAAGTTATTTCTGAATATTATCTGTTTTGACTTCTTGGGTACATTTTGTATAATCTCTCACTGAATTCCATGTTATAGACAAGAAGATGTAAAAAAAAAAATTCACTAATATAATTTAAACAAATTTTCTATTGAAAAAATAAAATATTTAATATTTTACAAGGATTATATTGATCTCTAACTTTCTACTAACTTTAACAATCTTTCTTAATAAATAAAAATTCCACTCAAAACATTTTCCAAACTAAATATCTTTTTAGCAATATGAACTCCCATAAATCATGGAATCAATATTCTCCATTACAATGAAAGCCTACATTATATTATCCTAAATATTTTTAAGAAGGTTATTATATAGAAAGTTTGTTGTTCTAAATATGTGAGGATCAAACTCTCCGTGTCTTTCTTGATATTTGGTAAAGAGTTCACTTGAAATGTTAGACTAAAATTATCTTGAATAAAGTGAACTGTATAAATCAGAGAAACAATATGTTTCCTTGTGAAAAATTTCTACAAGATATTATTTCTTGTGCACGAGTATTAAGGTCACTATGTGTTGATAATAAGCATCAAGGGATATAATTGTTTAAGCTCGTAATAACAAGGGAAGATGAACCAATACTCTCTTGATTATACATTTTTTCATAATTATATATTGATAATTAGAAGTGTTGTTGATTTTTTTTATGTGGTAGCAGTCATGATGTGTTTATAGTATGTTTTAAGGGTATAATTATTTAAATTCGTTATGGGTATAATTATTTAATAAATATATTTCTATATTAAAAAATTATGTGTATTTTTTTTTATATATGTTAGTATTGTGGTTATAGTATATTGATAATAAGATTAGATATTATAAGAAAGTAATTTAAAATAGTATTTGGTTTTATATAGGGGATTAAGGTAATATGTTAGTAAAAAAAACATAATATTTGAGATAGTTTCAATTAAGATTATAAGGGATAGTGACCTTTTTGGAAACAATATATACAAGTAAACAACCTTTTAGTTATGGAATAAGACTTAAAATTACTTTTGATTGGCTATGAGTTCATTCTCCTTGGATGTAAGAAAAGACATCTAGTGAGAATAGAAATCTGCCCCCTTCATAATCATCATAGGGTCATTTCAAATGGTGTGATTTTTCTTTAATATTCATATATAGTAGCTAATGCTAACTATTCTCATTGCTAATTGACAAATAAATTATGATAAGTTTTACCTTCTTAAAAAAAATAAAAAAACATTGATCATAAAGACAAACAATACTTCTCTTGATTAAAAAATTATAATTCTCATTGTCAATTGACAACTAAATTATGATAAGTTTTGCCACCTTAAAAAAGATTTAAAAATACATTAATGGTAAAGAAAAACAATATTTCTCTTGATTAAAAAATTATAAGTATCATATAATTTTTTAAACAATACTTCTCTTGATTAAAAAATATAAATATCATAATTTTTTTAATGTGTCACTATGATCATGATATGTTGATTATAAACTTTAAAGATCTTATTTACATTATAATAATAATAGAGGAAGACGAAACAGTAAGTCCAATGATCAACAACTTATAGATACTATGTAGATTTTTTTATATGCAATTATGTAGTGTAACATCCCCGTTACCAAACTACTTTGATACCAATATGTGACGTACCCAACCTCCTAGCTGGGTACCGCACTCTGATACCAATCTGTGATGTACCCAGCCTCCTAGTTGGGTACCGTGTTGTGATACCAATCTGTAACATCCTTGTTACCAAATTTCTCTAATACCAATCTGTGATGTACCCAACCTCCTAGCTAGGTATCGCGCTCTGATACCGAAATATAGCGTTCCCCAGGTCAATGCTACTCCAAAATCTAGTGTGTGGATTATACTCTATAACATGGGTCTGCGCAAAAATACTTGAAGTAACGCGCTCGACCCCAAGCTATGTCGTGCCACACAAACTTTCTTCTTCTGACACAACTTATAACAGTAGAAGTAACACAATACAACTGCGCACACAAGCATACTAAGCACACAACATTAATGTGCATGTAATTCATTATGAACATGTGATCTCTACTATGCACGCAATCATTTTGGTTTCATACACAAATTTTGTTCTCCTTGTGCGAGCGGACTAGTTCCTTGCACGCACAAGCGAATCCATCCTCTTGTGCACACAAAGTATTTCCCTGCATGCATGGCCATTCTAACCTCACCTCAAAGACTCGTGACTATTATTATAAGGTTAACTTAACATGAATAACTAATAACAGCTTTCATACTCCACATGTATGACTACAATATTGAATATCAACACCACACTTACATGTGCATGCAACATTATATAGAATAAAAACAACTACTTATATGCAACAATATACAAGAATTAAACCAATATCAGACATAGATAATTAAACACACAGTAAATTAGACAAGCACATAAATGACACTTATCTTTTATGAAAAGTCACCAATTGCGTGTAGAACTCAGATGTTTCTCCCAGCCATAGACTCTGTTGCTCATAAACTTTCAACAACAGGTCACTCCTGAGCTGCGCTTAAGCTCCACCAGGAAAAAAAGATTCCTAATGCTAGGCTAAGGTCTGATAATCAACGGAATTGCTCAGTCTAAAGTTCCATTGTTGCAATTAGTTTACAATCTCTCATTCCCCACATGCCTGTCCCATCCAAAGAAGTGTGCCCCTTCTCTGCTCAACGATCCCTCAACTACCCCACTTCCCTTCCAAGGCTTCAACAATATGCCTGGCGGGAAGTCTTAGAGCCCTATCACTAATGCCCAACTCACTAGGGAACAATTCCCAAGAAAACTCTCACCTGGAGAGAATGCTCACGGGCTTGACAACCCGCCTCTTCGACAACAAATCTCTCACCTGGAGAGAATGCTCACGGGATTGACAACCCACCTTTTCGACAACAAATATCTTACCTGGAGAGAATGCTCACGGGATTGACAACCCACCTCTTCGACAACAAATATCTCACTTGAAGAGAATGCTCACGAGCCTGACAACCCGTCTCTTCAACAACAAATCTCTCACTTGGAGAGAATGCTCACGTGCCTGACAACTCGCCTCTTCGATAACAAACACTCTTGTTACAATATGGAAAACCCCTTTACAAACTCTTCTCTGCAGATAATGTAATGGTCGTCCTTCCTCTGATGGTTCGACCCCTTCCCGCACATGAGAAAATGAATGAAAAATTTCCCCAAAATACAATAAGGCCAACAATATATATTGCATGCCTTAAACTAGACACTTGTTACCTTCAGACTTAGCTTTAGCCACTTGGTGACTCATTCCCATCCCTTGGGAACTTAGGATAAATAAATATCCATAAATTACACTTTTCAAGAATATTAATAAAATATTCCTTTGGACTTAAGTCCCTCCTTTTCCCTTTTCCAGTGGAGTTGATCCCCCCTTCTCTTTTCCTCTGATCTATTTGCACGCAATGATGTGATATTATTAATAACATGACTCAATAGCCCCATAGCCACATAAGCTCTCCGACCTCATATGCATATACATATACATATACATATACATATACATATACATATATATATATATATATAACTCGATTTGATGCGCACTTCAAGGTAATCCCTCAATTGCATGCAACACTATGAAATGTGCACACCCTTCGTTTGATGCACAACCATGTACACTTACCCATGTGCACGCAACACTATGAAATGTGCACATCTTTTCTTTGATAACAATCATTGCACACTAGTCAGAAGCACGCAAACAAAACAAAAACTTGGTGCAAATAACTCACTAGCCTATATGTACATTTACATTTACAATTGATACCAACAACTCACCAACCTATATGTATAATTACAAATGGAGTTTGAATAAATTATATTACATATAGTTATTATGTATTTAATATTTATTATAAATTTTTATTTTTTATATGTGAAAATATAATTACATTATTAATGCTAAAGTTACATATAGTTATTATGTATTTAATATTTATTATAAATTAATGCTAAAGTTACATATAGTTATTATTATGTATTTAATATTTATTATAAATTTTTATTTTTTTTTATATGTGAGAATATAATTACATTATTAATGCTAAAGTAAGTAGAGTACATGCATCTTTATAAACTAGAAAGTAAAATTTCTATATAAAAGAAATCCTTATTTAAAAAAACAAAAAATCCAAAAATTTATAAACTAGAAAGTGAAATTTCTATGTAAAAGAAATCCCTTATCTAAAAAAACAAAAAATCCAAAAATAAGTAAAGTACATGCATCTTTATAAACTAAAGAATGTAATTTCTGTGTTAAAAAATTTCCTATTAAGTAGGATACATGCATCTTTATAAACTAAAGAGTTTATCTAAAAAAACAAAAGATCCTAAAGATCCAAAAAGTGCGTAGAGTACATGCATCTTTATAAACTAAAGAGTAATATTTATGCATCTTTATAAACTAAAGAGATTATCTAAAAAAACAAAAGATCCTAAAGATCCAAAAAGTGCGTAGAGTACATGCATCTTTATAAACTTATAAACTAAAGAGTAATATTTATGTGAAAGAAATTCCTTATCTCAGTAACAAAAGTAGTAAGTGAAATTTATCTTTAAAAGAAATACCTCACCTTAAAAACAAAATTAGAATATTATAATAATAATAATTTATTTTTAAGGTCACGGCCAAGCCAACACACTAAATTGGTGTATGAGATCCCCTTGTTTGTGGGACAAGGGACTCCCCTCCGTCTAGCGATTTGACTAGTAAAGTCTACGAAAGTATACATACCCTACCCCCCTCTGGATTTGAACCTGTGACCTCTTAAGGCAAACACATGTTCTTAACCATAATAATCTAATACAACTGTAATATAATATTGTAAGATATTTCAGTTTCATAATTAGGAGATTAAATTTTGTTTTAATATTTAAAAATTTTATAAAAATTTAAAAATTGATAGATTTTAAGTGTAATTAAAAAAGAGTGGGCTAACTCGAGAGTAATTTTTTCTTCGGAGTTACTTTTCCGGCAGGTTTTCCGGCGGTCTGTTTTTAAATTCCCGATCAATTTAGAGCTTTGATCAATTTTTTAAGCATCTTGGTTGGTTTAAAATGGGGCAAAACCCCTGGGATAAGGTTCTGATTTAGAGTCATGGTGACCAAGTTTCAAACTCAGACTACCCCTGAAAATCTCGCCAGATTCAGGCCCATTCTTTTACCAGAAAAGGGGGTCTGTTTGCTCCCGAGTTAGCTTACTCCATTAAAAAAAATTGATTATAAGTTTAAAAGTTTTTTCTTTAAAAAACTTTCAGAAATTTATAAAAATAGTTGGAATGGCAGATTTCAGTGGTTCAACATACATGTTTCTGGTATGCTTGGGTTTTTGAGGGCGCTGATTTCAGTGGTTCACTATATATATTTTGGATGTGCTTGGGTTTTTTAGGGTACTGATTTCAGTGGTTCAACATACATATTTCCGGTGTGTTGGGGTTTTTAAGGGCACTAAATATATTTATACATTCAGAAATACCCACTGTAAAATTGAGATTTTACCAACAATCAAATTACCAAAATTTGATGATAATAACTAAATAAAACAAACTTAGAACATTTAGACTACACACAACTATAATATACTGTGTTTAGTTAACATAGCTATACTATAGTATACTGAAAATTCACACATATCATATCTATACTGTACGGAAAAAAGGGAAAATCCGTACTACTGTCAATTTTAGTAAAAAAACTGATACAGGAGAATCTTACTATGTATGGGTAATGGTAGCTCTAAAGGTACCACGAAAGAGGAAATGATGCATCTCTTGATTGACAAATTTTAGCTACTCTGCCGATTTTCTTAGTGGAACTTTCTCGTGATAAGTCCTCTGTTCATAACGTCACAAATATGCACAGTTTTACCCGCAGGGCAAAAAGTCGATCCGGACTGTCCTCTTCCTCTCTCAACTACACATCGATGAAATTTTGTACTTAGAGACAGTGAAAGAAAGGAGTAATGATCCTAATTGGAGCTGAGCTAAATTAAATGAATAACCTGGTGGAGGCAAGTGTCGGTGCATTTGCAGTTAGAGTAGCAGTGAAGGGACGGTAGGCAGTGAAAGCAGAGAATAGAGTAACATGGCGTCATGAGGGAGAGAGAAAAGTATGTTGGAAGTATTTGTTTGGTTGTGCATGTGTCGACAAGGAAATACTGGTGGTAAAGTGCTCAATACATTTACTTTTTCCCATGTAGCTGTTGATAATTATAATGCGAATATTCAATGGCGGTGGGGGCGCGGAATGTGCCAACGGCGGTGGCTATCGGAGGGAGTTGAGTTGGTAGGCCTTCTCGTGACAGTCACTCCCAATGACGACGACAGAGGAGGAGGTGAAGGAGAAGAGGGGGACTCGCATGCTCAAATACTAGTCTCATGAGTCTATAATTATTATGTGATCACACCAGGCCACACCCCGAGTGGATTGTATTGTTTTGCATTTTGCCAGATTCTCTTATTCTTTGCTGGCTCTCTGCAATATATTTTGTCTAGAATCTGGTGCTCTGCATATTCCTTGCCATTGAATTTTGATTGTGAGAGCCTTATTGCATTCGTCTGCCTAAGTCTTTTCGTAGTGAAGAGGGACTGAGTTTGAATTCCATGGCTGGGACTCTGCATGTGGCTGGCTCGATTCCGGGGATCCTTGTGAGTTCCCATGCTGATCAGCGAGCCGGAGGAGCCTCGATCACGATCGCGCCCTCTGCCATTTTTGGGGATAGAGTTTCGTCTTCTCTGAAGACGGGAATTCTCGCAGATAAATTTGTTGGGGATCATAGGAGGGGATCCGAGAAAAGAGTAAGGAGCAGAGCGGCGGTCTCCTTGTTGACTGATGTTTCCAAAGAACTCCTGGTAAAAAAATTCACCCCTGATGGTTTCTTCCAACTGGATTTTTAAGTGTGAGGTTTTTTGCCTCAGGAATTTTCACTGTATGAGGAGTCTAGTATTTTCGATAGCCCTGCATTTTAGCATCTGATAAGTTTAACAGTGTTCTTTAACATAATTGTTGATTACGATGAGTATGCTTACTTGCTTAGGGTTACCTAATTGTTGATTGGTTACTGGGTGAGCATGCTGCTTGCTCTGCATCCCCTAGCTTTATTCTTTGTTAATGTTGATTGGTTGCTGGGTGAGTATGTTGATTGGTTATGGGATGAGTACGATGCTTGCTCTGCAACTCTTATCTTTATTCTCTACTCTAACTTTGTTCTTTAACATAATGTTGATGATTGATTGCTGAATGAGTATGCTTGACTATGCTTGTTTAATATTTTCTAACAGTTTTTTTTATAAGAGGTGTTGTGTGGTCGTGTGTAGAACCAGGATCATAAGAATCTAATAATATGATGGTTGATTGGTTGTGGGTGTTTGTTTGCTTAACTTTCCCTTCCTTCTACATAAGTGTATGTGCTTGAAACAACATCCTAATATTATAGTTGATTGGTTGTAGAAACAACATTCTAATATTATAGTTGATTGGTTGTAGAATTGGTTGTAGGATGAGTATGCTTGCTTACTAAACTTTACCCTGCCACTGTGAGATGTTGCTTGCTAGACTTTCCCCTCTACCATTGTGAGAGGTATTATGTGGGGGTGTGTAAGTTAAGTTGATAGTTGAGAGGTTTTGGGTGAGTATGCTTCAAGTGGGATAGGCTTTTGGAATATCTTCAATAACTATAAAATCTCCTTTCTTCCTTTGTCATTTCCCAGAATTCTGAAATGAAGTTTGAGCGAGCAGCTGGTCTGTATGTTATAACTGAGCTCATCAATTTTTTTTACTTCGATAATGTCATTATGCATCTCCTTTCTCATTTCCCAGAACCCTGAAATGAAGTTTGAGCGAGCAGCTGGCCTGTATGTTATCAACAGAGCTCATCAATTTTTTACTTCGATAATGTTATTATGCATTATGAAGCTCAAGTGCGTTGATAACGATAAGCCGTCTGTCTGAATATTTGAATTTCTTTTTGGGCCATGTTAAAGAATGTTTGGAGATTGCTCGAGCTGTCTTTTTTTTCACAAGCCACTCAACTTTGGCTGGAGACGGATTCGAAACTTACAGGACCCGTTGCCTCGAAGAGTCTCAGATAAAGCCTAAGTAAGGAACGTGCTGAGAATCGAACTTGGGTAGCTGTTGCAAACTTCTGTTGGTGTAAAGCTAGACCACAGCCGAAGTGTTCTAGATGCCCTGTAACCAATGGGTTTCTGTACCTTGCCTAAGGGTCTTTTCTTTAAGGATCCATATCCAAGAGTGAAGGTTTCGAGCTCTACGTGGATAATGCTATAACCAGCATTTTGACGATGACGCCATTTGTTTCCAAATGGATATTGAATTTTCTGTTTCTGTTTCCTCATTCCTTGGCGCTAGTGCTCGACTTTTCTTTCCTTTGAAGGGCCTAGGAGAGAGTAGTTCCTAGATAATAAAGTTCAGTCGTTGTATTAATACATAGGATAGCCAGTTTAGCCACGCAAGCCACTAAGAATTGGGGATTAAATACTTTAATTGATGGAAAGTTCGAAGAATTTAGCACTTTGAAGAGGAGGTATCAAAACTCTAGGAAGTGAAGCTTCTTCTTAGCCGTGTCCCGTTGCAAAAGATCTCTGGGATCGGATTGCATTTACGAGATCGATCAGGCATTGTAGACTTCAGCAATTTGTCTTTATAATAGATTAGTACTCATTTTATCATCAATATTTTTGGACATCAAATATCCTGTACCAAATTGGCATTGATTCTAGCTGTTTTTCATAATCAGTTCTCGAGTTAAAATGCTTCCTGTGCTACTTTTATCTTGTTTTACTTGGTCAGAAACGCACTGATCACTCCTATTACATACTCTTCTCTGGGCCATTTATAATGTCAGAAATGCACTGAGCACTCCTTTTACATACTCTAGGCCATTTATAACCACAAGGCGTTAATATTTAAATTAAATTAGATGTGTCCACTCTGAGCAAGTGTGTTATTGAGGACATACAGATTCAACTGAGTTGGGTTCAATTGTATCTTAACTGCCTCAGTTCCAAGACTGCATCTGGCAGTCAGGGAGATTCAGGCCATTGAGAATTATATTTGTCACAAGTTCCTCTTCTTTCACACCTATTCTTTGATTACCAAAATGATTATCAAAATTTGGGGTTTTCCATTACCTATAATTTCTGGATTTTGAAAATCTGAAACTACCGTGGTTGAATTTTCTGAGATTTCAGAGATTGAATCTCCAAATTTTCTCTGTTTTGGATGGTGCCTTCTATGGCATTGAGCAGGTCTAACAGAGGTAAAAAACAAACACAGAAAAGGTAAAAACAAAGAGCATTCATATGAAGCTTCTAACAGCAATACATTAATACCGAAAGTCTCAAATAAAAATTACAGTGCAAAGAAATACAGTGGACGTAGACATGCAGACAAAACATAAACGATTATGTGGAGAAAACCCTCTAGGGTATAAAAACTCCATCACCAACGGAAATCCATCTATTTAAAAAAGGAGTAAATGTTACAGAGTTGCCTATCTCAGTTTTACAGTAAATCTGACTGTTGTCTCTGCGTACAGACAAGCCTGAGTCTCCTTCAGTAATCTTGGGAACTCCTCTGTTTATCTCCTTTCTTCTCAGCGTGGGTTGGCTACAGCAACCAGCTGTGAACTCTTTATCTGCCTCGCTCTTGGATGAAAGACTCTTCTTTTTTCTCCGTGCGGGTTTCCTCCTTCGCCCCCAAAACTGTTCTCCAACCGTAGGTTTGTTGGAGAGGTAGTTATGCTCATGTGGCGCCGCCAACGTGGCACTTTTTTCCCTCTTTTCCGATCCATTACGGATCATTCCAAGTGGAGGATTTTTCAGGACTAAACCTAAGATGACAATTGTATTCGATTAATTTCAGGGAAATTAAATAAAGTGGCCACTTTTTTTTGCGGGATTTGATTCATCTCTAAGATTGAGAGGTTCACTGCCAAGTAAAATTAAGTTTGTTTTCCAAGGTCCACCAATATAAGAACCACTTCCTTTATATTTAGCTGAATAATAGCATAATCTTACAAAACTTAAGTAGGCTTCATTTCCTATTGATCAGTTTGCAGTAGCTGGCTTGTTTTTAAAGTTTCACATACAATGTGTCAAATCTTCGTGCAAGATGTGGACTACTGAGCTCTGATTTGTCGGTAATGGAAGTCCGACACTTTGCTAACTGATTTTATAAGTTATGAATTAAAAGACATAAATAAATCCCCGGAAAGTATGATTGCTCCAAATGCTTTTATAGCTTCTTTCCCGCGTTCCTAATGATCTTCAGCTTTTATTTCAGAGTCTTCCATTCTTGTTGGCTTAGGAATGTTACTAGAATTTATATGTATGTTTAGAATTAGGTAACTGCTTCTCTTTATTTTCCTCCATTTTGAATTGTAAACTGTCGTGGGTGTTAGTTCAAAATCTATCTTTTCTTCTTATGTATTGTAGGGATTTTGTATTGAAAAATGATCTAATTTCTAGTTTAATAATTAATGGAAAATTTGGTGTTTGATTGCAGACTATGCAGGTGCCAAAGTTTGAGAAGACCCATGCTGATCCCAAAACAGTTTGTTCTATAATACTAGGTGGGGGAGCTGGGACACGCCTTTTTCCTCTCACACGAAGAAGAGCCAAGCCAGCAGTAAGCATTCTTGCATTTACATATGATTTTTTTACCAATATAATTTTCTGCTCGCTTTCAGATTTTATTTTCAATATAGAAATGCAACCAAAAGCATTCTCTACATTCCTTTGTGTTTCTGGCTCAAATGAGAAAAGAAAATGAACTTCAAAAGGCTAATCTCAAGTGTACTATTAACAATGTATGCGGTTTAAGTTTATAATCAAACAAGCTTTTTACCAACCTTTTTTAATTCCAGGTAATCTCATAATTCTGAAGATGCTACTCACGGTAAATCTTAGATTTTTTTAGGGTACAAAGCCAGGTCAACAACTCATGAATAGATCATTAACAGCTCATCTAAAAAAGGCCAGGTTCTCATGAATAACTCATCAACAATTGGCTCTCTAAGAGAAAACATGTCACAAAGTAGGGTTTGAATCCAGGTGACTAGGGTAACAACTTTCTCACAACCAGTCAAGCTACACCCAATTGACACTGTTCTTGGCCACCTACCGCATCATCATCATCATCATGCTATGAGAAGTTATAAAATCATAATCATCATCATCATCATCATCATCATGCTATGAGAAGTTATAAAAGTTAAGGTAATCAGATTGAAAGGGTTAATAACGTTTTCTTTGATAAAGATGTGAAGATGAGGAAAATCTTAGAGACAATGCACCATTTGGATTGACATTTTAGGCATCATCATCATCATCATCAGTTATAAAAGTTAAGGTAGTCGGATTGAAAGGGTTACTAACGTTTTTCTTTGATAAAGATGTGAAGACGAGGAAAATGTTAGAGACAATGCACCATTTGGATTGACATTTTAGGCATCGCAGATACAGAAAATGATTGAATCCACTGTAAACATTTAGGTGCTTCTGTTGTTTCTCTTGACATGAGCAATTAATCTATATAATCTAACTGTTGTCATCTTATCCCAAGCTGGAGAAAAATTGTTTTTAAGTCAAAGTTAAACACCAGTTGCAGTTGATTTTGCAGCTAATTAATTAAGACACGAGTTGGCAACTCTTGTGAACCCTTTTGCAATACCATTCAAAATTCTGAAGGTATAGATTTGAGATCCAAGAGGGTACCTAGCTCTATTAAATTGTTATATAGACTAACTGATCCTTTCGAAGATGCTGACAGTACTCTGTATGGACAGCATGGAGGACAAAACCTATGGACTAGTTATTTTATCACAAAAATATGAAATAAAGATTGGGAGGTTACTAGTTCTACCATACAATCTCATGAATGCCAGTAATTTCAAATTGGCCTGTATAGACTGGATAATAAGAAAAACAATAACTAGGCATGGGTCTTGATGATTGATTAGGATAATGTGCAGCAATTACATGATATTGATAGAAACTCATGATTATGCATATTAACACAAAATGACAACATGAACACCTTGTATAGAAAATAAATTTGCAAATACAGAATATATTTTCTTGATACCCCTGCATTATCACCATTCATCTCTGGGCAGGATGTTGCTAATTTTAATCCCAACAATCATGTTGAGAAGCAACTAATTTGTCGAAAGCTGAAGGTATATAGAATTTCAAGGCATAACAAGGAATTGAAACACAGGAAATTTTCTTCTATAGTTTACCTGTCTGTAGTTGCCTCTTTCTTGAATTTGCGCCATGTAATCTTGAAGTATGTTCAAAGTTTTTTCTGCGTTTCACTTCTTAACAGTGAAATATTGTTTACTGGATGAAGTTTAAGATGGAATTCTACGAGGCTGCCTTATTTCTTCAAAAGAAAAGTCTTTCACAAAGGTCTCTTTGTCTCAATAAGATGGGAGGGATTGTTACATTCTTTTCTAGACCCTGAAATATTTTTTTTAATAGTATTAATTATTATCGAGAGTACCAAGGCATGAATTATACCTTGGATAATTCTGTTTGAGGCAATGCATTACCACTACCATTCCCCATGAATCCTTTATATAGGAATCACCGTACCGTACATACATAAATTTAGAATACTACCACTTAGGTTCAGTTATATTACTCCTTAGTATTAGAAGTTTTTCCTTCTTTATTTAGTTGACTTGGACATTCTGTTATGTATTTCTCATTCTAAGTGAAAACATGTTTATGGGTCACTATTTTGACATTTGGGGCCTACTGGATCATAGCATTTCCATCTACAATCACATTAATATGGACTAGTAACAACTTCTTAAGAAAGCAAACATGTAAAGTTTCTATTTCTAATTTTTTAATAATAAATATCGACAACAAAAATGTTAACGTTCTAAACAGGATGAAGTACATGAGTCAAGTAACAGACCTGATTTTAGCTGCTCGTCCATCTAGCCGCAAACACACTTTAAAAGCCATTCTTGTCCGATTGTTGTTTTTGTCAGCTAAAATTGTCAGTTGTGAAGTTTTCCAATATTTAATGCTTGTGATGGTATGTGATAAGATTTTTTCTATCTCGTAGGTACCAATTGGGGGATGTTACAGGCTAATTGATGTACCAATGAGCAATTGCATTAACAGTGGTATCAACAAGATTTTTATCCTGACGCAGTTTAACTCTCAATCACTTAATCGCCACCTTGCCCAGACATACAGTTTTGGGAATGGTGTAAACTTTGGGGATGGCTTTGTCGAGGTATGAATACCAGTTTTCAATAGCTTGTACAATAATTTTTCATCTTTTATATCACAATTTCATTCTTTCCATATCTGCAGACATTATATGTGATAAGCAGAATGTATTGCAGGGTTGTATGGTGATCTATAAATGTTTGTTCTAACAAAGTGAATTTTATGTGCTTGCAATCCGATTAGAAAAGCTCTAGTACGTTGACCAAATAAGTTTTTTACACATCAACTGTATTGCAAAACATTATTCAACATTATTCGCCTCTAGAGAAACAAAAAGTTGGCAAAATTCAGGAAGAGAGAAATTATTTTCCGTTAAGAATCCAATTTCTGTTCTGATGGGTCAAGGATTGTTTAGACTATTGACATGTATATGAACTCTAGAATATGGACATTTTTTCCTCTGGATTAGAATCCATTTCAAACTTTTTAAATATTCAATTTCAATTCCATTGATTATGAATGTTTTAGATTGTTCACCTATCTATATGTGTGCTTAATGTCTATTGCAAAACAGCCTCTAGCAGCTACTCAGACACCCGGTGAACATGGAAAGAAGTGGTTTCAAGGCACTGCAGATGCAGTGCGACAATTCACTTGGCTTTTTGAGGTAAGGAAACATTATTTCAAATTTGAGAATTCGACAAGGTAGACTACTCATGGGATGCCCATTCAATTGTCAATGGGTTGGGATACCTTCCTTATGTTTGCCAACTTCTCTTGTAGGATTATGCGAAGAACAAACGTATAGAGCACTTCCTGATTTTGTCTGGTGACCATCTATATCGTATGGATTACATGGACTTTATACAGGTTTGTCTATAATTGCTTTCTATGACTATATTGTCTGTTCAACAGTCCATCTCTTCATTCAGTTGTATTTTATAAAAAAATCAGTTGTTTTACAGAATGACTTCAATGAGATTCGCCTTGGATGTTTTTTGGGTAATCAAAGATGCACTAAGTTGATTTCAGGAATTAACTGGTTTCCTAAACATGTCCCATGCAGAAGCACATAGATACTGGGGCTGATATCACAATCTCCTGCGTTCCAATGGATGACAGGTATGAGTCTTTGCCATCAGAAGCATGTCGTATTGAAGTTGTATGTGACAAATTACTCTGCTATCTGAAAATCTGAAGGGGAGTATTATGTTGAATGAAGAACTTTGGAGTTGTCGGCGCATTTAACATGCTGTCAGGTGTCCTGCTATCTATTTGTCTTTAGATACTTGAATAAGTACATGCAGAACTGCGAAGTCCACTGGTGATGCATCTATAAATTTACCCAAAAGTGTACTGAAGCAGTGGGCTTAGGAAAGAAAGATATTCTAAAATGGCATTGATCTGTCTGCCAGACTCATCTACAATGCTCATCAATAGTTGATGTTTGTTAATAGTGTAGCAAACGTTTGTCAAAGCTATAGAGCTACGTTGTCATGTAAATAACTGGATGGAGTGCAGCAGTCAAGCAAATTGTTCTTCTTGAAGATTATAAGTGTAATGG
The DNA here is from genome assembly GCA_009831015.1 of Picea engelmannii. Taxonomy (NCBI): domain Eukaryota; kingdom Viridiplantae; phylum Streptophyta; class Pinopsida; order Pinales; family Pinaceae; genus Picea; species Picea engelmannii. The sequence continues at coordinate 300,359 of ML783731.1, forward strand.
ATTAACATGCAATATTTAACACCAGGTGTGAGAAATCAGAATGAAATGAACATTTTCTGGTAACTACTCCCACTTAAAACCAGTGAAGTAATTCTATCTTACATAATCAAACAGATATTAGGAGCTGTCTGCTTTTTAAGCTAGGAATGTGGGATGTTGGATGTCAATTATTAGATAAAAACTATGGCTAGCTATTCATTTTTTAAACTCTTAGAAGGTTACATGGAGTATAAATCCTTGGAGATTTAGAACAGCCACTAGTAGGCAGGTTATCCAACAGCACAGGAAGTTTTAGCTATTGTTATTCCAGACAGTTTTGTATTGCCAGAGTCTAGGACATTAAGTGTCATATATTTGGAACAAGAGGAGATTGTAGAAGATTCTTCAAATAGTATAGACTCCATGTAATGATATAATATCTAAGAGATGCTCTGGATGCTCTATGATGCATCTACAGCATGGCATGATCATATTGATAAAAGATAGCAACGTATAAGAGAATGAGGATGTGTACTATTTCCAAAGATCATTCTAACGCAATTAGTTTCTTTCCTTAGTTTGTTATTTGCTTCTATGTTCAAACCTTAGAAGCTAATGCCTTGAGTAGTAGTAAGATTGAAGTTTCACATTGGAGAAATGTGATAAATAGATGGATTGCAAAAGGGGTACAAGGGATCTGTTGGGTCTTCTATGGGGGAAAGGCCTATCAAAAGTTTACGAGGCAATGTTTCTCTGAACAATGAATCATTGTTTGATCACCAAATCATTAATTATCGTATAAAATTTTGCATGAGATTCCACTCTTTGGATCTTCAAAAACACTTTCTAGTGGGGAGTCTCAGTGTGAAAAATGACACGGTCAATTTCTCTTTCAAATATATAGGATGCTTATCAAGATATTAACATGCAATGTCTGCCACCATAATTCCTTTTTGTTGCCTTCTGACCATAGGGCCTAACATATCTTCTTAAATCATGCTTGGTTTGGAAAGTAGGGAAGATCAGTATGCAACATAAAAATGAAAAAAAAGGTAACCAAGCATACAGGTTCTTGAATTGGGAAATAAGTACACATTTTAGGCCAAAAACGATTATAATGCTGATTATAAACGTGTTTAAACAAACCTTTCATAGTTTCTGATACAGACAAAGATGCCATGGTGTTTAACGCTACCCTCTATTTTTTTTGGCAAACAATGTCGGAACTCATACAAGTGTTGTAGAAGCATTAACTGTATATTTGTGAACACGACATATTTTTCTTCATTTGTCTCTCGTTGTTTTCATTATGCAATCCTTGGTGCCTACACTTATCTGATGCCGTTCATTTAAAAGGTGCTGTTAACAACTTTTATAATGGACATCTCTAACTTGGAATCTCTGCTTAGAATCATGTGTGTTATGAAGCCAGCAATATGATCATTCATATGACTGCCTGGAGCCCTTCTGAAATTTTTTTACAGCCTTAAGAATTGTCCTTAATGAATTGAAATTTAATAGAATTGTATTCCAATTCCTATAATGAAAATATCAAGACATCACTATTACCACTATAGCAGAAGTGATGCGGCTAGCACTTAAGTCTGTAGCAAAGGAGTTCTACCTAATTACAATGTATTACAACTTACATGTAGATGAAAATTATGATGTTTTTGCAGCCGCGCATCTGATTATGGATTGATGAAAATTGATGATAGAGGCCGAGTGCTCTATTTTAGTGAAAAGCCCAAGGGAGCAGATTTGAAAGCAATGGTAATATAGAAGTCTTCTCTTATTATTGTAATATAGGTGTGTGTGAGAGATGGATTGCATTATGATCTACTTCTGTTTTCAGAATCTTAGGAAGGAAGATTGTAAGTTTTATTGTTCATTCGTAATGTTATAAATGATTTACTTTTCATGGACATTGAAGTGGTTTACGTCATTTATTCTAAGTAGTGTATTTTAATATTAATACTAGTGGGATAAATATTGTAATATAGGAAGTGGACACAACAGTGCTTGGCCTGTCACCCCAAGATGCTAAAAAGACACCTTACATTGCTTCAATGGGAATTTATGTCTTCAGGGCAGACATTCTTCTTAAACTTCTCAGGTATTGATTTCTTATTCTCTCCGAAGTTTTCACTGCACTTAACCACTTTGTTATACTATATTGTGAGACGTTATGCAGCTCACTTGAATATGATTTCTCTGCTCAACTCATTTGGATTGTTAGCTAGATGTTGGTTGCATAATGGAAGGTTAGACTTTCTCATCCCTTGTATGATCTATTTTAGGTGGAGATACCCAACTGCAAATGATTTTGGTTCGGAAATTATTCCTGCATCTACAAAGGAATTCAATGTACAGGTATGTAAAATTGAAATAGGCTTGGAAATATGTGCATGCAATCTCATAAGTTATGAAGCATGTGGGATGCAGGTTTGTCAGGTTGAAATAGAATTTGGAAATATGTACATGCATTTCACAAGTTATGACAGCATGTGTGTTTTAAAGCAGTGTTGCTTCATACAACAGTTCGTCTGGAAAGCTGTCATTTTCTATATTTCTAGTTTCAGTACTATCTGTTTGTTGGATTGAAATTGAAAACTGCCTCCAACATTCATGCGACTTCAAATTGATTCAAGCTTCTTTCTTGTGCTCAAGTGGACTCTAATTAGTCATGTTCATACTTTGGCAGGCATATCTTTTTAATGATTATTGGGAGGACATAGGAACAATCAAGTCCTTCTTTGATGCAAATTTAGCTCTTGCAGCTCAGGTCGACCTCTGTTTTACGAATGCTTATGTCGTTATGTTAGCTAGTAAATGAAAACTAAAATCACAGGCACTCTTTTGAGCAGTGACAAGCATATAGGAAAAGTTAAATTGCTAGTCTAACAGCTAAGGGTATATGCAGTATGCGATTATGTACTCATCTTGCCTTGATCAGTCTTGCAGATGAGACAGTTTATTTTACCCTATGATGAGTCTAGACATGATTGAATCTTTTCTAATCTCCTTTTCTATGTGCAGCCTCCAAAGTTCTTATTTTATGATCCCATGAAGCCTATCTTTACTGAACCTTGTTTCCTTCCACCAACAAAAATAGAAAGATGTCGGGTAGGAAAGGCCATTATTCAGATTGGTATTTTTATGCTTATAATGATTTCATTTTGTGGCATGTACTCTCTCCCTTAATTGCCAGTATGGTATTAAAGCTAATAGACCTGAGCTGATCTTGATTTTTCAAAACAAATGCCTCAGGTATTGGATTCAATAATTTCACATGGATGTTTTCTCAGAGAATGCAGTGTAGAGCATTCCGTTGTAGGAATTCGTTCACGGTTGGAATATGGTGTTGAGTTGAAGGTAATTTATATTTTGCTATAAAGCAAAGTAGGTTTTGGATACACTGTCAAAAATTTACCTCGAGGGGCAAGAAAATTTCTTCAAAAATGAGTGTTCATTATTTTCATTCAGGAAACAATGATGATGGGAGCTGACAATTATGAAACTGAAGCTGAAATTGCATCCCTCTTAGCTGAAGGGAAGGTTCCTATTGGCGTGGGGGAGAATACAAAAATAACGTGCCATACTTCACTCTGCCCAGTGGTAAAATGTTTTTGATCATTTAATACTTTGTAGGAGACCTAGACATTTCTAATGTTTTATTTTCTTTTGGCAGGAATTGTATTATTGACAAAAATGCAAGGATTGGAAAGAATGTTGTGATTGTGAACACGGATGTATGTTTCCCACTCCCTCACTTTTCCTCTCTCTCGGAATGCATTCTCAGAGACACATTCTTGAGGGCACACAATTTTGCTTATGAATGTATTTCTGCCTCATCTCATTGATGTATTGAAAGGTTGTCTGGTTTTTGTGGTGACTTCACCCCTCCAGACTATGGAAAGGTTACTTGGGGCAAAGGTCACTTATGGCCAGGAATGATATGCCACATTAAGTTACTGTAAAATAAAATATCCAAATTAAATTAAAATGCATGTGAATAATGTGGTTTCTCCAAACATAACAAGATAAGAAATATCATAAAATACCCTTTTTCCTTACCCAGCACCTTATAACTATATGTCTACTTGTGTCAGAGGTAGCAACCCACATCTTTATATAACTGGTAGGGGTACCTTTTATGAAAATTAACTGGTAAGGGTGCCTTTTATGACAAGGGCATGAAGCTCACCGTTATCTCATCCCTCTATTCTTATATCCATTCAACTGATAAATTTGTTTTCTGGTGGCATGCAGAATGTGGAAGAAGCAGAGAGACCATCAGAAGGATATTACATCCGTTCAGGTATTACCGTAATATTGAAGAACTCCAGAATTAAAGATGGCACTATAATATAAAGGAGTCCCCATCGTCCCAAGGCAAGCAAAAGCAACTACGAGTATGGAGTTTATATGGCATATAAACAGTAGGTTGCCAAGGAAGAGAGTACACATACTTTTGGCCTGTTAAAAGCAGAGAGGAAACCTGCAGGGACCATAAAGATGTATCCTGGCAGTGGCTGTCAAGAGCTGCACCTGGACGAGATGGACCTGGACGAGATGGGTGGAGACAATATCCTGTTAACTGCACCATGTTCCTTATTGTACAAATTTTTCTGCCCAGGGACTGCTAATTATCTATTAATAAAATAAAATCAGCAGTGTACTTGGAACGACTTGCGAGGCATGTAAAGATATACTATCCTTCAATTAATAATTTAAAGGTGACGTGGTTGCCGTCTTGTACATATTATATATTTATAGCTCAGGTCTCTCTCTTCTCTGAATGGTTAACAGATATTTTGAGTTTTGATGCTTGGCTCCTATTCAAACTAGCCTTCGGTTCTAAATCAATAACATTTTGCAGGTCCCACATAAAGAACAAACAAGCTGTCAAGCTTCAATATAATTAGTAAAACTAATGAGTCGTCGAGTGTAAAACAATGGCAACGTGCTAGCCAATATGAAGCAATCTATTTGAATATGGTTAAGTCTCCTCTTAGTCTAAAAAATTGTTATAACTACAGCCCCTCTCTTCTGTTTTCAAATGGTTTTGATGAAATTCCAGTCTAGTTGCATTAAAAGAAATTTAAAACAAACTAGATGCAATAATCTGTTTCTTTTCAGAGTCAAATGGGTTTAGTTTTGTGTTGGTTAAGAGGAGTTTGTTATTCTCGTCATCCAAGTTTCAAATCTCATTTGTGATATGTTTGCCTCTCGTTTGTGTTGGGGCTGGCAAGATGTTAGATCACACTCTCGCTTAAGTGCTTGAGGGTGGTACGAGATGTTTAAAATAATAGCTCCAAGAGTTGGCTCAATTAGTAGAACCCTTTGTTGGTATGTTCCTGACATGGAGGTTATAAAGCACAGGTTCAAAACTAGTCGAATCCTTTGGAATTACCAGCTGCTAATGTAAATTACCATCCATGGAATTCTAAAGAGGAGAGAGAATACTGAGATTTTCCTTGAAAACCTCCTTTTTGAACCAAAGAGAACTTTTTCTATATAAAATATGGAAACTTAGAACTAAAAACAACTAGATGTAAATATCCATCAACTTGAAAGTTAGAAGAAATCACAGATTACAGTTGGAACAATAAAAGTTAAGAGTCTCTGGTAAGTGATCCAAGAGGATCTCGGTGGCCACCCACCTATTCCAATTGGCTCAAAACAGTTTTTTGACAACTTACTATTTTTAGCAGTTTTTCGGGCCCCAAACTTTCGGGGTCATTTTGAGGGCCTAAACGACGTTTTTTCATGATCGGACACCTCAATGAGTTTTAAAAGCTATGATTTAGTCCCTTAAATGAAGCTCCTCGTCAATACCTTTACAATGAGCTATCGTACGCCCTAAACAGAGATCGTATGCAAAAGTTACGACCCCAGGAAGTTGATGTACTAACTTACCCCAACGGGGCCCCCATGACTTTTGGCGCTTCATCTCTTAGAGTTAGGTTTTTGGATGTCTAGGGTTTTGGTATTCATGTTTATTGTAAAAATTCCTTCAGAGCCTCATTGTACTCATCTTCTTGTGAATGAGCACAATTGTCACATCTCTTCTCAGAGATAAGCTGCCACCATTCTAGCAAACTTGTTTTCAGTCTACATTTTACAGTTTTCATCATTTTTATTATTTAATAGATGTCAACTTTTATTGTCTCTTTGTTATTTTTCACTGTGTCTCTATGGTAATATTATAAATCTGTGTTTTCATTTCGTTCCGCTCATAAATCTAGATCAATGGTATCATAGTGGTCTGCTTCTTATAGTTTTTTAGTGCATGTCCTCGACGCGGTCATGGTATAGAGAGTTGGGTCTCGAGCTTGTTTCTCTTGAGGAGAATTTTTCTCGCACGCCCAAGAAACAGTCCATGGCAGGCGAAAAGAAAGACGACGTGAAAGGGGTTCCTTTCAAAATGTTGCTCGAGGAAGCCCTTGAGCCACTGAGGAATTAGATGATGGACAACTTTGCACAAATCCTTCGACGACTGCCGACAAGCGACACATCCACCTCAAGCGGAGGCGCCCCCCTTTCAAGGTACATATCAATTTTGATATTCCTATATTCGAACGTCAAATAGATGCAAATTTCGTAGATAAATGGTTAAACCTTCTAGAAGGGTACTTTTCTGTCCACAACTTTTTCGGTAGAGAAAATATTACATTTGCACTTCTCAAGGCTATCCCCCATGTCAAAGATTGGTGGGAGA
>ML783731.1:307111-330566 GCA_009831015.1 Picea engelmannii
TATGATTTTTAGATTTGTGGATACGAATTCTTTCATTGAACTTGTATAGAGAGGTTATTGTACTGGTTTTAAAATCCCAAATTGTTTCATATATATGTAAGTCCAATGGGGTATTGTGAATGGAATGTGAGGAAGTGTTGGGAATTCATATATATTTATGTGTTCAAATCTGGTAGAGTCCATCTGAATTAAGGTTATATGTTTTACTTCTACTACATAAATATTGTTTGTATGATTTTTAGATTTGTGGATAAGAATTCTTTCATTGAACTTGTATAGAGAGGTTATTGCACTGGTTTTAAAATCCCAAATTGTTCCATATATATGTAAGTCCAATGAGGGTATTGTGAATGGAATGTGAGGAAGTGTTGGGAGTTCATATATATTTATGTGTTCAAATCTGGTAGAGTCCATCTAAATTAAAGTTATATGTTTTACTTCTACTACATAAATATTGTTTGCATGATTTCTAGATTTGTGGATAAGAATTTTTTCATTGAACTTGTATAGAGAGGTTATTGTACTATTTTTAAATTTTTTAATAGATTGAGTGGATTTTAATTTTTTTCACATCTTTTAACTTTTTTTTTTATTATATATATTATTAATTTTTTGTTTTTTTAACCCAACATTTCAAGAGAATTGCATGATAAATTTATGTTTGAATTACTTAAAAGATGATTTCCATCTACTTACTATCCCTTTGAATATTTCACCCAAAAAGTTGGGAAAAAACATCTTATATAGTGAAAGTAGATATCATACAAACAATATGTTCCAAAAATCTTCATTTTATTTTTTTAAACTTTTGTGGAAAGTTATTCTACAAGAAGTTTGTTCTTTTGAATGATTAAGGATAAATCAATTTTTCTATCTTTCTATTGCATTTCACCCACGAAGGAAGAAATATTTTATATAGTGAAATTATATATCATACAAACAATACTTTCTACTGTAAAGATCTTCATTTTATTATTTTATAGTTTTGTGGAAAGTTATTCTACAATAAGTTTGTTTAACTTCTTTTGAATGATTAAGGATAAATTGATTTCTCTATCTTTCTATTGCTTTTGTGAAGAGATTGAAATATCAGACTATTTTTTACTAAAATCAAAAACTTACACAAATAACAAATTAGTGGAAATATATATTTAACTATGGTAATTTTTTGAAGAAATGTGCTTGTATGGGAAGTTTGTATGTTATCCAATACAAAGGCATAACTACTGGGAGGTTGGGCAACTCTCACACTAGCTACACATTTGTCTCTTTAAAAACTCCAGGTTCTGGGAGATTCTAAGGTAGTTATTGAATGGTTAACCAATAGAGGAAGACTCCAGGCTAGTGCTATTGAAGGATGGAAGCTTAGAACAAAAGAATTAACAAAGGATGGAGGTTGGGCAACTCTCACACTAGCTACACATTTGTCTCTTTAAAAACTCCAGGTTCTGGGAGATTCTAAGGTAGTTATTGAATGGTTAACCAATAGAGGAAGACTCCAGACTAGTGCTATTGAAGGATGGAAGCTTAGAACAAAAGAATTAATAAAAAACTTTCAAGAAACTAGTTTCCAACACATTTTCAAGGAATATAATAAAGAGGCGGACCTTCTATCTAAACAAGCTTTACAGAAACTTAAAGGAAGAATTACATATTACAAGTGGGAAAACGACATTGAAGGTCCCAAGAGACAACTCATCCTTTTTTGACAAAATTTCCGTATTTTTGTATTTTGAACATGCTTATTCTATTTTTGGACTTTTATCATATAGATCTAGGGATATATAGACATATGTTCCCCATTTGATCTAGTATTGTGGTTATGTAGCATCATATTTTGAAATATCGATCCTTTGTGACTTGTAAGGAATGTTATTTCTGAATATTATCTGTTTTGACTTTTTAGGTAAGGAATGTTATTTCTGAATATTATCTATTTTGACTTCTTGGGTACATTTTGTATAATCTCTCAATGGATTCCATGTTATGGACAAGAAGATGTAAAAAAATTATATTCACTAATATAATTTGAGCAATTTTTCTATTGAAAAAAATAAAAAAATTGATGTTTTACAAGGATTATATTGATCTCTAACTTTCTACTAACTTTAACAATCTTTAATAATAAGTAAAAATTTTACTCAAAACATTTTCCAAACTAAACATCTTTTTAACAATATGAACTCCCATAAATCATGGAATCAATATTCTCCATTACAATGAAAATCTACATTATATTATCCTAAATATTTTTAAGAAGGTTATTACATAGAAAGTTTGTTGTTCTAAATATGTGAGGATCAAACTCTTCGTGATATTTGGTAAAGAGTTCACTTGAAATGTTAGACTAAAATTATCTTGAATAAAGTGAACTCTATAAATCATAGAAACAATATGTTTCCTTGTGAAAAATTTCTACAAGATATTATTCACTATGTGTTGATAATAAGTATCAAGGGGTATAATTGTTTAAGCTCTCACTATGTGTTGATAATAAGTATCAAGGGGTATAATTGTTTAAGCTCGTAATAACAAGGGAAGATGAACCAATACTCTCTAGATTATATATTTTTTCATAATTATATATTTATAATTAGAAGTGTTGTTGATTTTTTTATGTGGTAGCAGTCATGATGTGTTTATAGTATGTTTTAAGGGTATAATTATTTAAATTTGTTATGAGTATAATAATTTAATAAATATATTTGTATATTAAAAAATTATGTGTATTTTTTTATATATATATTAGTATTGTGGTTATAGTATATTGATAATAAGATTAGATATTATAAGAAAGTAATTCAAAGTAGTATTTGGTTTTATATAGGGGATTAAGGTAATATGTTAGTAAAAAAAACATAATATTTGAGATAGTTTCAATTAAGATTATAAGGGATAGTGACTTTTTTGGAAACAATATATACAAGTAAACAACCTTTTAGTTATGGAATAAGACTTAAAATTACTTTTGATTGGCTATGAGTTCATTCTCCTTAGATGTAAGAAAAGACATCTAGTGAGAATAGAAATCTGCCCTTTACTAATCACCATAGGGTCATTTCAAATGGTGTGACTTTTCTTTAATATTCATATATAGTAGCTAATGCTAACTATTCTCATTGCTAATTGACAAATAAATTATGATAAGTTTTACCTTCTTAAAAAAAATAAAAAAACATTGATCATAAAGACAAACAATACTTCTCTTGATTAAAAAATTATAATTCTCATTGTCAATTGACAACTAAATTATGATAAGTTTTGCCACCTTAAAAAAGATTTAAAAATACATTAATGGTAAAGAAAAACAATATTTATCTTGATTAAAAAATTATAAGTATCATATAATTTTTTAAACAATACTTCTCTTGATTAAAAAATATAAATATCATATTTTTTTAATGTGCCACTATGATCATGATATGTTGATTATAAACTTTAAAGATCTTATTTACATTATAATAATAATAAAGGAAGACGAAACAGTAAGTCCAATGATCAACAACTTATAGATACTATGTAGATTTTTTTATATGCAATTATGTAGTGTAACATCCCCATTACCAAACTACTTTGATACCAATATGTGACGTACCCAACCTCCTAGCTGGGTACCGCACTCTGATACCAATCTGTGATGTACCCAGCCTCCTAGTTGGGTACCGCGTTGTGATACCAATCTGTAACATCCTTTTTACCAAATTGTTCTTATACCAATCTATGATGTACCCAACCTCCTAGCTAGGTACCGCGCTCTGATACCAAAATATAATGTTCCCCAGGTTACTGCTGAGCAACGCTACTCCAAAATGTAGTGTGTGGACTATACTCTATAACATGGGTCTGGGCAAAAATACTTGAAGTAACATGCTCGACCCCAAGCTATGTCGTGCCACACAAACTTTCTTCTTCTGACACAACTTATAACAGTAGAAGTAACACAATACAACTGCGCACACAAGCATACTAAGCACACAACATTAATGTGTGTGTAATCCATTATGAACATGTGATCTCTACTATGCACGCAATCATTTTGGTTTCATACACAAATTTTGTTCTCCTTGTGCGCACGGACTAGTTCCTTGCACGCACAAGCGAATCCATCCTCTTGTGCACACATAGTATTTCCTTGCACGCATGGCCATTCTAACCTCACCTCAAAGACTTGTGACTATTATTATAAGGTTAACTTAACATGAATAACTAATAACAACTTTCATACTCCACATGTACGACTACAATATTGAATATCAACACCACACTTACATGTGCATGCAACATTATATAGAATAAAAACAACTACTTATATGCAACAATATACAAGAATTAAACCCATATCAGACATAGATAATTAAACACACAGTAAATTAGACAAGCACATAAATGACACTTATCTTTTATGAAAAGTCACCAATTGCGTGTATAACTCAGATGTTTCTCCTAGCCATAGACTCTGTTGCTCATAAACTTTCAACAGCAGGTCACTCCCGAGCTGGCGCTTAAGCTCCACCAGGAAAAAAAGATTCCTAATGCTAGGCTAAGGTCTGATAATCAACGGAATTGCTCAGTCCAAAGTTCCATTGTTGCAACTAGTTTACAAATTCTCATTCCCCACATGCCTGTCCCATCCAAAGAAGTGTGCCCCTTCTCTGCTCAACGATCCCTCAACTACCCCACTTCCCTTCGAAGGCTTCAACAATATGCCTAGCGAGAAGTCTTAGAGCCCTATCACTAATGCCCAACTCACCAGGGAACATTTCCCAACAAAACTCTCACCTGAAGAGAATGCTCACGGGCTTGACAACCCGCCTCTTCGACAACAAATCTCTCACATGGAGAGAATGCTCACGGGATTGACAACCCACCTTTTCGACAACAAATATCTTATCTGGAGAGAATGCTCACGGGATTGACAACCCACCTCTTCAACAACAAATATCTCACTTGAAGAGAATGCTCACGAGCCTGACAACCCGTCTCTTCGACAACAAATCTCTCACTTGGAGAGAATGCTCACATGCCTGACAACTCGCCTCTTTGATAACAAACACTCTTGTTACAATATGGAAAACCCCTTTACAAACTCTTCTTTGCAGATAATGTAATGGTCGTCCTTCCTCTAATGGTTCGACCCCTTCCTGCACATGAGAAAATGAATGAAAAATTCCCCCAAAATACAATAAGGCCAACAATATATATTGCATGCCTTAAACTAGACACTTGTTACCTTCAGACTTATCTTTAGCCACTTGGTGACTCATTCCCATCCCTTGGGAACTTAGGATAAATAAATATCCATAAATTACACTTTTCAAGAATATTAATAAAATATTCATTTGGACTTAAGTCCCTCATTTTCCCTTTTCCAGTGGAGTTTATCCCCCCTTCTCTTTTCCTCTGATCTATTTGCACGCAATGATGTGATATTATTAATAACATGACGCAATAGCCCCATAGCCACATAAGCTCTCCGACCTCACATACATACATACATACATACATACATACATACATACATACATACATACATACATACATATATATATATATATATATATATATATATATATATATATATAACTCNAACACTATGAAATGTGCACACCCTTCGTTTGATGCGCAACCATGTACACTTACCCATGTGCACGCAACACTATGAAATATGCACATCTTTTCTTTGATAACAATCATTGCACACTACTCAGAAGCACTAAAAAAAAACAAGAACTTGGTGCAAATAACTCACTAACCTATATGTACATTTACATTTACAATTGATACCAACAACTCACCAACCTATATGTATAATTACAAATGGAGTTTGAATAAATTATATTACATATAATTATATAGTTATTATGTATTTAATATTTATTATAAATTTTTATTTTTTATATGTGAAAATACAATTACATTATTGATGCTAAAGTTACATATAGTTATTATGTATTTAATATTTATTATAAATTAATGCTAAAGTTACATATAGTTATTATGTATTTAATATTTATTATAAATTTTTATTTTTTTATATGTGAGAATATAATTACATTATTAATGTTAATATAGTTATTATGTATTTAATATTTATTATAAATTTTTATTTTTTATATGTGAGAATATAATTACATTATTAATGCTAAAGTAGGTAGAGTACATGCATCTTTATAAACCAGAGAGTGAAATTTCTATATAAAAGAAATCCCTTATTTAAAAAAACAAAAAATCCAAAAATTTATAAACTAGAGAGTGAAATTTATATGTAAAAGAAATCCCTTATCTAAAAAAACAAAAAATCCAAAAATAAGTAAAGTACATGCATCTTTATAAACTAAAGAATGTAATTTCTGTGTTAAAAAAATTCCTATTAAGTAGGATACATGCATCTTTATAAACTAAAGAGTTTATCAAAAAAAAAACAAAAGATCCTAAAGATCCAAAAAGTGCGTAGAGTACATGCATCTTTATAAACTTATAAACTAAAGAGTAATATTTATGTGTAAAAGAAATTCCTTATCTCAATAACAAAAGCAGTGAGTGAAATTTATCTTTAAAAGAAATACCTCACCTTAAAAACAAAATTAGAATATTATAATAATAATAATCTATTTTTAAGGTCACGGCCAAGTCAACACACTAAATTGGTGTATGAGATCCCCTTGTTTGTGGGACAAGGGACTCCCCTCTGTCTAGCGATTTGACTAGTAAAGTCTACGAAGGTATACATACCCTACCCCCCTCTGGATTTGAACCGGTGACCTCTTAAGGTGAAACACATGTTCTTAACCATAACAATCTAATACAACTGTAATATAATATTGTAAGATATTTCAGTTTCATAATTAGGAGATTAAATTTTGTTTTAATATTTAAAAATTTTATAAAAATTTAAAAATTGATAGATTTTAAGTGTAATTAAAAAAGAGTGGGGTAACTCCCGGCAGGTTTTTCGGCGGTCTGTTTTTAAATTCCCGATCAATTTAGAGCTTTGATCAACAATTTAGAGCTTTGATCAATTTTTTGAGCATCTGGGTTGGTTTAAAATGGGGCAAAACCCCTGGGATAAGGTTTTGATTTAGAGTCATGGTGACCAAGTTTCCAACTCAGACTACCCCTCTCTCGAGATTCAGGCCCATTCTTTTACCAGAAAAGGGGGTCTGTTTGCCCCTGAGTTAGCTTACTCCATTAAAATAATTGATTATAAGTTTAAAAGTTTTTTCTTTAAAAAACTTTCAGAAATTTATAAAAATAGTTGGAATGACAGATTTCAGTGGTTCAACATACATGTTTCTGGTATGCTTGGGTTTTTGAGGGCGCTGATTTCAGTGGTTCACTACATATATTTTGGATGTGCTTGGGTTTTTTAGGGTACTGATTTCAGTGGTTCAACATACATATTTCGGGTGTGTTGGGGTTTTTAAGGGCACTAAATATATTTATACATTCAGAAATACCCACTGTAGAATTGTGATTTAACAATCAAATTACCAAAATTTGATGATAATAACTAAATAAAACAAACTTAGAACATTTAGACTACACACAACTATAGTATACTGTGTTTAGTGAACATATCTATACTATACTATACAGAAAATTCACACATATCATATCTATACTGTACGGAAAAAAGGGAAAATCCGTACTACTGTCAATTTTAGTAAAAAAACTGATACAGGAGAATCTTACTATGTATGGGTAATGGTAGCTCTAAAGGTACCACGAAAGAGGAAATGATGCATCTCTTGATTGACAAATTTTAGCTACTCTGCCGATTTTCTTAGTGGAACTTTCTCGTGATAAGTCCTCTGTTCATAACGTCACAAATATGCACAGTTTTACCCGCAGGGCAAAAAGTCGATCCGGACTGTCCTCTTCCTCTCTCAACTACACATCGATGAAATTTTGTACTTAGAGACAGTGAAAGAAAGGAGTAATGATCCTAATTGGAGCTGAGCTAAATTAAATGAATAACCTGGTGGAGGCAAGTGTCGGTGCATTTGCAGTTAGAGTAGCAGTGAAGGGACGGTAGGCAGTGAAAGCAGAGAATAGAGTAACATGGCGTCATGAGGGAGAGAGAAAAGTATGTTGGAAGTATTTGTTTGGTTGTGCATGTGTCGACAAGGAAATACTGGTGGTAAAGTGCTCAATACATTTACTTTTTCCCATGTAGCTGTTGATAATTATAATGCGAATATTCAATGGCGGTGGGGGCGCGGAATGTGCCAACGGCGGTGGCTATCGGAGGGAGTTGAGTTGGTAGGCCTTCTCGTGACAGTCACTCCCAATGACGACGACAGAGGAGGAGGTGAAGGAGAAGAGGGGGACTCGCATGCTCAAATACTAGTCTCATGAGTCTATAATTATTATGTGATCACACCAGGCCACACCCCGAGTGGATTGTATTGTTTTGCATTTTGCCAGATTCTCTTATTCTTTGCTGGCTCTCTGCAATATATTTTGTCTAGAATCTGGTGCTCTGCATATTCCTTGCCATTGAATTTTGATTGTGAGAGCCTTATTGCATTCGTCTGCCTAAGTCTTTTCGTAGTGAAGAGGGACTGAGTTTGAATTCCATGGCTGGGACTCTGCATGTGGCTGGCTCGATTCCGGGGATCCTTGTGAGTTCCCATGCTGATCAGCGAGCCGGAGGAGCCTCGATCACGATCGCGCCCTCTGCCATTTTTGGGGATAGAGTTTCGTCTTCTCTGAAGACGGGAATTCTCGCAGATAAATTTGTTGGGGATCATAGGAGGGGATCCGAGAAAAGAGTAAGGAGCAGAGCGGCGGTCTCCTTGTTGACTGATGTTTCCAAAGAACTCCTGGTAAAAAAATTCACCCCTGATGGTTTCTTCCAACTGGATTTTTAAGTGTGAGGTTTTTTGCCTCAGGAATTTTCACTGTATGAGGAGTCTAGTATTTTCGATAGCCCTGCATTTTAGCATCTGATAAGTTTAACAGTGTTCTTTAACATAATTGTTGATTACGATGAGTATGCTTACTTGCTTAGGGTTACCTAATTGTTGATTGGTTACTGGGTGAGCATGCTGCTTGCTCTGCATCCCCTAGCTTTATTCTTTGTTAATGTTGATTGGTTGCTGGGTGAGTATGTTGATTGGTTATGGGATGAGTACGATGCTTGCTCTGCAACTCTTATCTTTATTCTCTACTCTAACTTTGTTCTTTAACATAATGTTGATGATTGATTGCTGAATGAGTATGCTTGACTATGCTTGTTTAATATTTTCTAACAGTTTTTTTTATAAGAGGTGTTGTGTGGTCGTGTGTAGAACCAGGATCATAAGAATCTAATAATATGATGGTTGATTGGTTGTGGGTGTTTGTTTGCTTAACTTTCCCTTCCTTCTACATAAGTGTATGTGCTTGAAACAACATCCTAATATTATAGTTGATTGGTTGTAGAAACAACATTCTAATATTATAGTTGATTGGTTGTAGAATTGGTTGTAGGATGAGTATGCTTGCTTACTAAACTTTACCCTGCCACTGTGAGATGTTGCTTGCTAGACTTTCCCCTCTACCATTGTGAGAGGTATTATGTGGGGGTGTGTAAGTTAAGTTGATAGTTGAGAGGTTTTGGGTGAGTATGCTTCAAGTGGGATAGGCTTTTGGAATATCTTCAATAACTATAAAATCTCCTTTCTTCCTTTGTCATTTCCCAGAATTCTGAAATGAAGTTTGAGCGAGCAGCTGGTCTGTATGTTATAACTGAGCTCATCAATTTTTTTTACTTCGATAATGTCATTATGCATCTCCTTTCTCATTTCCCAGAACCCTGAAATGAAGTTTGAGCGAGCAGCTGGCCTGTATGTTATCAACAGAGCTCATCAATTTTTTACTTCGATAATGTTATTATGCATTATGAAGCTCAAGTGCGTTGATAACGATAAGCCGTCTGTCTGAATATTTGAATTTCTTTTTGGGCCATGTTAAAGAATGTTTGGAGATTGCTCGAGCTGTCTTTTTTTTCACAAGCCACTCAACTTTGGCTGGAGACGGATTCGAAACTTACAGGACCCGTTGCCTCGAAGAGTCTCAGATAAAGCCTAAGTAAGGAACGTGCTGAGAATCGAACTTGGGTAGCTGTTGCAAACTTCTGTTGGTGTAAAGCTAGACCACAGCCGAAGTGTTCTAGATGCCCTGTAACCAATGGGTTTCTGTACCTTGCCTAAGGGTCTTTTCTTTAAGGATCCATATCCAAGAGTGAAGGTTTCGAGCTCTACGTGGATAATGCTATAACCAGCATTTTGACGATGACGCCATTTGTTTCCAAATGGATATTGAATTTTCTGTTTCTGTTTCCTCATTCCTTGGCGCTAGTGCTCGACTTTTCTTTCCTTTGAAGGGCCTAGGAGAGAGTAGTTCCTAGATAATAAAGTTCAGTCGTTGTATTAATACATAGGATAGCCAGTTTAGCCACGCAAGCCACTAAGAATTGGGGATTAAATACTTTAATTGATGGAAAGTTCGAAGAATTTAGCACTTTGAAGAGGAGGTATCAAAACTCTAGGAAGTGAAGCTTCTTCTTAGCCGTGTCCCGTTGCAAAAGATCTCTGGGATCGGATTGCATTTACGAGATCGATCAGGCATTGTAGACTTCAGCAATTTGTCTTTATAATAGATTAGTACTCATTTTATCATCAATATTTTTGGACATCAAATATCCTGTACCAAATTGGCATTGATTCTAGCTGTTTTTCATAATCAGTTCTCGAGTTAAAATGCTTCCTGTGCTACTTTTATCTTGTTTTACTTGGTCAGAAACGCACTGATCACTCCTATTACATACTCTTCTCTGGGCCATTTATAATGTCAGAAATGCACTGAGCACTCCTTTTACATACTCTAGGCCATTTATAACCACAAGGCGTTAATATTTAAATTAAATTAGATGTGTCCACTCTGAGCAAGTGTGTTATTGAGGACATACAGATTCAACTGAGTTGGGTTCAATTGTATCTTAACTGCCTCAGTTCCAAGACTGCATCTGGCAGTCAGGGAGATTCAGGCCATTGAGAATTATATTTGTCACAAGTTCCTCTTCTTTCACACCTATTCTTTGATTACCAAAATGATTATCAAAATTTGGGGTTTTCCATTACCTATAATTTCTGGATTTTGAAAATCTGAAACTACCGTGGTTGAATTTTCTGAGATTTCAGAGATTGAATCTCCAAATTTTCTCTGTTTTGGATGGTGCCTTCTATGGCATTGAGCAGGTCTAACAGAGGTAAAAAACAAACACAGAAAAGGTAAAAACAAAGAGCATTCATATGAAGCTTCTAACAGCAATACATTAATACCGAAAGTCTCAAATAAAAATTACAGTGCAAAGAAATACAGTGGACGTAGACATGCAGACAAAACATAAACGATTATGTGGAGAAAACCCTCTAGGGTATAAAAACTCCATCACCAACGGAAATCCATCTATTTAAAAAAGGAGTAAATGTTACAGAGTTGCCTATCTCAGTTTTACAGTAAATCTGACTGTTGTCTCTGCGTACAGACAAGCCTGAGTCTCCTTCAGTAATCTTGGGAACTCCTCTGTTTATCTCCTTTCTTCTCAGCGTGGGTTGGCTACAGCAACCAGCTGTGAACTCTTTATCTGCCTCGCTCTTGGATGAAAGACTCTTCTTTTTTCTCCGTGCGGGTTTCCTCCTTCGCCCCCAAAACTGTTCTCCAACCGTAGGTTTGTTGGAGAGGTAGTTATGCTCATGTGGCGCCGCCAACGTGGCACTTTTTTCCCTCTTTTCCGATCCATTACGGATCATTCCAAGTGGAGGATTTTTCAGGACTAAACCTAAGATGACAATTGTATTCGATTAATTTCAGGGAAATTAAATAAAGTGGCCACTTTTTTTTGCGGGATTTGATTCATCTCTAAGATTGAGAGGTTCACTGCCAAGTAAAATTAAGTTTGTTTTCCAAGGTCCACCAATATAAGAACCACTTCCTTTATATTTAGCTGAATAATAGCATAATCTTACAAAACTTAAGTAGGCTTCATTTCCTATTGATCAGTTTGCAGTAGCTGGCTTGTTTTTAAAGTTTCACATACAATGTGTCAAATCTTCGTGCAAGATGTGGACTACTGAGCTCTGATTTGTCGGTAATGGAAGTCCGACACTTTGCTAACTGATTTTATAAGTTATGAATTAAAAGACATAAATAAATCCCCGGAAAGTATGATTGCTCCAAATGCTTTTATAGCTTCTTTCCCGCGTTCCTAATGATCTTCAGCTTTTATTTCAGAGTCTTCCATTCTTGTTGGCTTAGGAATGTTACTAGAATTTATATGTATGTTTAGAATTAGGTAACTGCTTCTCTTTATTTTCCTCCATTTTGAATTGTAAACTGTCGTGGGTGTTAGTTCAAAATCTATCTTTTCTTCTTATGTATTGTAGGGATTTTGTATTGAAAAATGATCTAATTTCTAGTTTAATAATTAATGGAAAATTTGGTGTTTGATTGCAGACTATGCAGGTGCCAAAGTTTGAGAAGACCCATGCTGATCCCAAAACAGTTTGTTCTATAATACTAGGTGGGGGAGCTGGGACACGCCTTTTTCCTCTCACACGAAGAAGAGCCAAGCCAGCAGTAAGCATTCTTGCATTTACATATGATTTTTTTACCAATATAATTTTCTGCTCGCTTTCAGATTTTATTTTCAATATAGAAATGCAACCAAAAGCATTCTCTACATTCCTTTGTGTTTCTGGCTCAAATGAGAAAAGAAAATGAACTTCAAAAGGCTAATCTCAAGTGTACTATTAACAATGTATGCGGTTTAAGTTTATAATCAAACAAGCTTTTTACCAACCTTTTTTAATTCCAGGTAATCTCATAATTCTGAAGATGCTACTCACGGTAAATCTTAGATTTTTTTAGGGTACAAAGCCAGGTCAACAACTCATGAATAGATCATTAACAGCTCATCTAAAAAAGGCCAGGTTCTCATGAATAACTCATCAACAATTGGCTCTCTAAGAGAAAACATGTCACAAAGTAGGGTTTGAATCCAGGTGACTAGGGTAACAACTTTCTCACAACCAGTCAAGCTACACCCAATTGACACTGTTCTTGGCCACCTACCGCATCATCATCATCATCATGCTATGAGAAGTTATAAAATCATAATCATCATCATCATCATCATCATCATGCTATGAGAAGTTATAAAAGTTAAGGTAATCAGATTGAAAGGGTTAATAACGTTTTCTTTGATAAAGATGTGAAGATGAGGAAAATCTTAGAGACAATGCACCATTTGGATTGACATTTTAGGCATCATCATCATCATCATCAGTTATAAAAGTTAAGGTAGTCGGATTGAAAGGGTTACTAACGTTTTTCTTTGATAAAGATGTGAAGACGAGGAAAATGTTAGAGACAATGCACCATTTGGATTGACATTTTAGGCATCGCAGATACAGAAAATGATTGAATCCACTGTAAACATTTAGGTGCTTCTGTTGTTTCTCTTGACATGAGCAATTAATCTATATAATCTAACTGTTGTCATCTTATCCCAAGCTGGAGAAAAATTGTTTTTAAGTCAAAGTTAAACACCAGTTGCAGTTGATTTTGCAGCTAATTAATTAAGACACGAGTTGGCAACTCTTGTGAACCCTTTTGCAATACCATTCAAAATTCTGAAGGTATAGATTTGAGATCCAAGAGGGTACCTAGCTCTATTAAATTGTTATATAGACTAACTGATCCTTTCGAAGATGCTGACAGTACTCTGTATGGACAGCATGGAGGACAAAACCTATGGACTAGTTATTTTATCACAAAAATATGAAATAAAGATTGGGAGGTTACTAGTTCTACCATACAATCTCATGAATGCCAGTAATTTCAAATTGGCCTGTATAGACTGGATAATAAGAAAAACAATAACTAGGCATGGGTCTTGATGATTGATTAGGATAATGTGCAGCAATTACATGATATTGATAGAAACTCATGATTATGCATATTAACACAAAATGACAACATGAACACCTTGTATAGAAAATAAATTTGCAAATACAGAATATATTTTCTTGATACCCCTGCATTATCACCATTCATCTCTGGGCAGGATGTTGCTAATTTTAATCCCAACAATCATGTTGAGAAGCAACTAATTTGTCGAAAGCTGAAGGTATATAGAATTTCAAGGCATAACAAGGAATTGAAACACAGGAAATTTTCTTCTATAGTTTACCTGTCTGTAGTTGCCTCTTTCTTGAATTTGCGCCATGTAATCTTGAAGTATGTTCAAAGTTTTTTCTGCGTTTCACTTCTTAACAGTGAAATATTGTTTACTGGATGAAGTTTAAGATGGAATTCTACGAGGCTGCCTTATTTCTTCAAAAGAAAAGTCTTTCACAAAGGTCTCTTTGTCTCAATAAGATGGGAGGGATTGTTACATTCTTTTCTAGACCCTGAAATATTTTTTTTAATAGTATTAATTATTATCGAGAGTACCAAGGCATGAATTATACCTTGGATAATTCTGTTTGAGGCAATGCATTACCACTACCATTCCCCATGAATCCTTTATATAGGAATCACCGTACCGTACATACATAAATTTAGAATACTACCACTTAGGTTCAGTTATATTACTCCTTAGTATTAGAAGTTTTTCCTTCTTTATTTAGTTGACTTGGACATTCTGTTATGTATTTCTCATTCTAAGTGAAAACATGTTTATGGGTCACTATTTTGACATTTGGGGCCTACTGGATCATAGCATTTCCATCTACAATCACATTAATATGGACTAGTAACAACTTCTTAAGAAAGCAAACATGTAAAGTTTCTATTTCTAATTTTTTAATAATAAATATCGACAACAAAAATGTTAACGTTCTAAACAGGATGAAGTACATGAGTCAAGTAACAGACCTGATTTTAGCTGCTCGTCCATCTAGCCGCAAACACACTTTAAAAGCCATTCTTGTCCGATTGTTGTTTTTGTCAGCTAAAATTGTCAGTTGTGAAGTTTTCCAATATTTAATGCTTGTGATGGTATGTGATAAGATTTTTTCTATCTCGTAGGTACCAATTGGGGGATGTTACAGGCTAATTGATGTACCAATGAGCAATTGCATTAACAGTGGTATCAACAAGATTTTTATCCTGACGCAGTTTAACTCTCAATCACTTAATCGCCACCTTGCCCAGACATACAGTTTTGGGAATGGTGTAAACTTTGGGGATGGCTTTGTCGAGGTATGAATACCAGTTTTCAATAGCTTGTACAATAATTTTTCATCTTTTATATCACAATTTCATTCTTTCCATATCTGCAGACATTATATGTGATAAGCAGAATGTATTGCAGGGTTGTATGGTGATCTATAAATGTTTGTTCTAACAAAGTGAATTTTATGTGCTTGCAATCCGATTAGAAAAGCTCTAGTACGTTGACCAAATAAGTTTTTTACACATCAACTGTATTGCAAAACATTATTCAACATTATTCGCCTCTAGAGAAACAAAAAGTTGGCAAAATTCAGGAAGAGAGAAATTATTTTCCGTTAAGAATCCAATTTCTGTTCTGATGGGTCAAGGATTGTTTAGACTATTGACATGTATATGAACTCTAGAATATGGACATTTTTTCCTCTGGATTAGAATCCATTTCAAACTTTTTAAATATTCAATTTCAATTCCATTGATTATGAATGTTTTAGATTGTTCACCTATCTATATGTGTGCTTAATGTCTATTGCAAAACAGCCTCTAGCAGCTACTCAGACACCCGGTGAACATGGAAAGAAGTGGTTTCAAGGCACTGCAGATGCAGTGCGACAATTCACTTGGCTTTTTGAGGTAAGGAAACATTATTTCAAATTTGAGAATTCGACAAGGTAGACTACTCATGGGATGCCCATTCAATTGTCAATGGGTTGGGATACCTTCCTTATGTTTGCCAACTTCTCTTGTAGGATTATGCGAAGAACAAACGTATAGAGCACTTCCTGATTTTGTCTGGTGACCATCTATATCGTATGGATTACATGGACTTTATACAGGTTTGTCTATAATTGCTTTCTATGACTATATTGTCTGTTCAACAGTCCATCTCTTCATTCAGTTGTATTTTATAAAAAAATCAGTTGTTTTACAGAATGACTTCAATGAGATTCGCCTTGGATGTTTTTTGGGTAATCAAAGATGCACTAAGTTGATTTCAGGAATTAACTGGTTTCCTAAACATGTCCCATGCAGAAGCACATAGATACTGGGGCTGATATCACAATCTCCTGCGTTCCAATGGATGACAGGTATGAGTCTTTGCCATCAGAAGCATGTCGTATTGAAGTTGTATGTGACAAATTACTCTGCTATCTGAAAATCTGAAGGGGAGTATTATGTTGAATGAAGAACTTTGGAGTTGTCGGCGCATTTAACATGCTGTCAGGTGTCCTGCTATCTATTTGTCTTTAGATACTTGAATAAGTACATGCAGAACTGCGAAGTCCACTGGTGATGCATCTATAAATTTACCCAAAAGTGTACTGAAGCAGTGGGCTTAGGAAAGAAAGATATTCTAAAATGGCATTGATCTGTCTGCCAGACTCATCTACAATGCTCATCAATAGTTGATGTTTGTTAATAGTGTAGCAAACGTTTGTCAAAGCTATAGAGCTACGTTGTCATGTAAATAACTGGATGGAGTGCAGCAGTCAAGCAAATTGTTCTTCTTGAAGATTATAAGTGTAATGGATTAACATGCAATATTTAACACCAGGTGTGAGAAATCAGAATGAAATGAACATTTTCTGGTAACTACTCCCACTTAAAACCAGTGAAGTAATTCTATCTTACATAATCAAACAGATATTAGGAGCTGTCTGCTTTTTAAGCTAGGAATGTGGGATGTTGGATGTCAATTATTAGATAAAAACTATGGCTAGCTATTCATTTTTTAAACTCTTAGAAGGTTACATGGAGTATAAATCCTTGGAGATTTAGAACAGCCACTAGTAGGCAGGTTATCCAACAGCACAGGAAGTTTTAGCTATTGTTATTCCAGACAGTTTTGTATTGCCAGAGTCTAGGACATTAAGTGTCATATATTTGGAACAAGAGGAGATTGTAGAAGATTCTTCAAATAGTATAGACTCCATGTAATGATATAATATCTAAGAGATGCTCTGGATGCTCTATGATGCATCTACAGCATGGCATGATCATATTGATAAAAGATAGCAACGTATAAGAGAATGAGGATGTGTACTATTTCCAAAGATCATTCTAACGCAATTAGTTTCTTTCCTTAGTTTGTTATTTGCTTCTATGTTCAAACCTTAGAAGCTAATGCCTTGAGTAGTAGTAAGATTGAAGTTTCACATTGGAGAAATGTGATAAATAGATGGATTGCAAAAGGGGTACAAGGGATCTGTTGGGTCTTCTATGGGGGAAAGGCCTATCAAAAGTTTACGAGGCAATGTTTCTCTGAACAATGAATCATTGTTTGATCACCAAATCATTAATTATCGTATAAAATTTTGCATGAGATTCCACTCTTTGGATCTTCAAAAACACTTTCTAGTGGGGAGTCTCAGTGTGAAAAATGACACGGTCAATTTCTCTTTCAAATATATAGGATGCTTATCAAGATATTAACATGCAATGTCTGCCACCATAATTCCTTTTTGTTGCCTTCTGACCATAGGGCCTAACATATCTTCTTAAATCATGCTTGGTTTGGAAAGTAGGGAAGATCAGTATGCAACATAAAAATGAAAAAAAAGGTAACCAAGCATACAGGTTCTTGAATTGGGAAATAAGTACACATTTTAGGCCAAAAACGATTATAATGCTGATTATAAACGTGTTTAAACAAACCTTTCATAGTTTCTGATACAGACAAAGATGCCATGGTGTTTAACGCTACCCTCTATTTTTTTTGGCAAACAATGTCGGAACTCATACAAGTGTTGTAGAAGCATTAACTGTATATTTGTGAACACGACATATTTTTCTTCATTTGTCTCTCGTTGTTTTCATTATGCAATCCTTGGTGCCTACACTTATCTGATGCCGTTCATTTAAAAGGTGCTGTTAACAACTTTTATAATGGACATCTCTAACTTGGAATCTCTGCTTAGAATCATGTGTGTTATGAAGCCAGCAATATGATCATTCATATGACTGCCTGGAGCCCTTCTGAAATTTTTTTACAGCCTTAAGAATTGTCCTTAATGAATTGAAATTTAATAGAATTGTATTCCAATTCCTATAATGAAAATATCAAGACATCACTATTACCACTATAGCAGAAGTGATGCGGCTAGCACTTAAGTCTGTAGCAAAGGAGTTCTACCTAATTACAATGTATTACAACTTACATGTAGATGAAAATTATGATGTTTTTGCAGCCGCGCATCTGATTATGGATTGATGAAAATTGATGATAGAGGCCGAGTGCTCTATTTTAGTGAAAAGCCCAAGGGAGCAGATTTGAAAGCAATGGTAATATAGAAGTCTTCTCTTATTATTGTAATATAGGTGTGTGTGAGAGATGGATTGCATTATGATCTACTTCTGTTTTCAGAATCTTAGGAAGGAAGATTGTAAGTTTTATTGTTCATTCGTAATGTTATAAATGATTTACTTTTCATGGACATTGAAGTGGTTTACGTCATTTATTCTAAGTAGTGTATTTTAATATTAATACTAGTGGGATAAATATTGTAATATAGGAAGTGGACACAACAGTGCTTGGCCTGTCACCCCAAGATGCTAAAAAGACACCTTACATTGCTTCAATGGGAATTTATGTCTTCAGGGCAGACATTCTTCTTAAACTTCTCAGGTATTGATTTCTTATTCTCTCCGAAGTTTTCACTGCACTTAACCACTTTGTTATACTATATTGTGAGACGTTATGCAGCTCACTTGAATATGATTTCTCTGCTCAACTCATTTGGATTGTTAGCTAGATGTTGGTTGCATAATGGAAGGTTAGACTTTCTCATCCCTTGTATGATCTATTTTAGGTGGAGATACCCAACTGCAAATGATTTTGGTTCGGAAATTATTCCTGCATCTACAAAGGAATTCAATGTACAGGTATGTAAAATTGAAATAGGCTTGGAAATATGTGCATGCAATCTCATAAGTTATGAAGCATGTGGGATGCAGGTTTGTCAGGTTGAAATAGAATTTGGAAATATGTACATGCATTTCACAAGTTATGACAGCATGTGTGTTTTAAAGCAGTGTTGCTTCATACAACAGTTCGTCTGGAAAGCTGTCATTTTCTATATTTCTAGTTTCAGTACTATCTGTTTGTTGGATTGAAATTGAAAACTGCCTCCAACATTCATGCGACTTCAAATTGATTCAAGCTTCTTTCTTGTGCTCAAGTGGACTCTAATTAGTCATGTTCATACTTTGGCAGGCATATCTTTTTAATGATTATTGGGAGGACATAGGAACAATCAAGTCCTTCTTTGATGCAAATTTAGCTCTTGCAGCTCAGGTCGACCTCTGTTTTACGAATGCTTATGTCGTTATGTTAGCTAGTAAATGAAAACTAAAATCACAGGCACTCTTTTGAGCAGTGACAAGCATATAGGAAAAGTTAAATTGCTAGTCTAACAGCTAAGGGTATATGCAGTATGCGATTATGTACTCATCTTGCCTTGATCAGTCTTGCAGATGAGACAGTTTATTTTACCCTATGATGAGTCTAGACATGATTGAATCTTTTCTAATCTCCTTTTCTATGTGCAGCCTCCAAAGTTCTTATTTTATGATCCCATGAAGCCTATCTTTACTGAACCTTGTTTCCTTCCACCAACAAAAATAGAAAGATGTCGGGTAGGAAAGGCCATTATTCAGATTGGTATTTTTATGCTTATAATGATTTCATTTTGTGGCATGTACTCTCTCCCTTAATTGCCAGTATGGTATTAAAGCTAATAGACCTGAGCTGATCTTGATTTTTCAAAACAAATGCCTCAGGTATTGGATTCAATAATTTCACATGGATGTTTTCTCAGAGAATGCAGTGTAGAGCATTCCGTTGTAGGAATTCGTTCACGGTTGGAATATGGTGTTGAGTTGAAGGTAATTTATATTTTGCTATAAAGCAAAGTAGGTTTTGGATACACTGTCAAAAATTTACCTCGAGGGGCAAGAAAATTTCTTCAAAAATGAGTGTTCATTATTTTCATTCAGGAAACAATGATGATGGGAGCTGACAATTATGAAACTGAAGCTGAAATTGCATCCCTCTTAGCTGAAGGGAAGGTTCCTATTGGCGTGGGGGAGAATACAAAAATAACGTGCCATACTTCACTCTGCCCAGTGGTAAAATGTTTTTGATCATTTAATACTTTGTAGGAGACCTAGACATTTCTAATGTTTTATTTTCTTTTGGCAGGAATTGTATTATTGACAAAAATGCAAGGATTGGAAAGAATGTTGTGATTGTGAACACGGATGTATGTTTCCCACTCCCTCACTTTTCCTCTCTCTCGGAATGCATTCTCAGAGACACATTCTTGAGGGCACACAATTTTGCTTATGAATGTATTTCTGCCTCATCTCATTGATGTATTGAAAGGTTGTCTGGTTTTTGTGGTGACTTCACCCCTCCAGACTATGGAAAGGTTACTTGGGGCAAAGGTCACTTATGGCCAGGAATGATATGCCACATTAAGTTACTGTAAAATAAAATATCCAAATTAAATTAAAATGCATGTGAATAATGTGGTTTCTCCAAACATAACAAGATAAGAAATATCATAAAATACCCTTTTTCCTTACCCAGCACCTTATAACTATATGTCTACTTGTGTCAGAGGTAGCAACCCACATCTTTATATAACTGGTAGGGGTACCTTTTATGAAAATTAACTGGTAAGGGTGCCTTTTATGACAAGGGCATGAAGCTCACCGTTATCTCATCCCTCTATTCTTATATCCATTCAACTGATAAATTTGTTTTCTGGTGGCATGCAGAATGTGGAAGAAGCAGAGAGACCATCAGAAGGATATTACATCCGTTCAGGTATTACCGTAATATTGAAGAACTCCAGAATTAAAGATGGCACTATAATATAAAGGAGTCCCCATCGTCCCAAGGCAAGCAAAAGCAACTACGAGTATGGAGTTTATATGGCATATAAACAGTAGGTTGCCAAGGAAGAGAGTACACATACTTTTGGCCTGTTAAAAGCAGAGAGGAAACCTGCAGGGACCATAAAGATGTATCCTGGCAGTGGCTGTCAAGAGCTGCACCTGGACGAGATGGACCTGGACGAGATGGGTGGAGACAATATCCTGTTAACTGCACCATGTTCCTTATTGTACAAATTTTTCTGCCCAGGGACTGCTAATTATCTATTAATAAAATAAAATCAGCAGTGTACTTGGAACGACTTGCGAGGCATGTAAAGATATACTATCCTTCAATTAATAATTTAAAGGTGACGTGGTTGCCGTCTTGTACATATTATATATTTATAGCTCAGGTCTCTCTCTTCTCTGAATGGTTAACAGATATTTTGAGTTTTGATGCTTGGCTCCTATTCAAACTAGCCTTCGGTTCTAAATCAATAACATTTTGCAGGTCCCACATAAAGAACAAACAAGCTGTCAAGCTTCAATATAATTAGTAAAACTAATGAGTCGTCGAGTGTAAAACAATGGCAACGTGCTAGCCAATATGAAGCAATCTATTTGAATATGGTTAAGTCTCCTCTTAGTCTAAAAAATTGTTATAACTACAGCCCCTCTCTTCTGTTTTCAAATGGTTTTGATGAAATTCCAGTCTAGTTGCATTAAAAGAAATTTAAAACAAACTAGATGCAATAATCTGTTTCTTTTCAGAGTCAAATGGGTTTAGTTTTGTGTTGGTTAAGAGGAGTTTGTTATTCTCGTCATCCAAGTTTCAAATCTCATTTGTGATATGTTTGCCTCTCGTTTGTGTTGGGGCTGGCAAGATGTTAGATCACACTCTCGCTTAAGTGCTTGAGGGTGGTACGAGATGTTTAAAATAATAGCTCCAAGAGTTGGCTCAATTAGTAGAACCCTTTGTTGGTATGTTCCTGACATGGAGGTTATAAAGCACAGGTTCAAAACTAGTCGAATCCTTTGGAATTACCAGCTGCTAATGTAAATTACCATCCATGGAATTCTAAAGAGGAGAGAGAATACTGAGATTTTCCTTGAAAACCTCCTTTTTGAACCAAAGAGAACTTTTTCTATATAAAATATGGAAACTTAGAACTAAAAACAACTAGATGTAAATATCCATCAACTTGAAAGTTAGAAGAAATCACAGATTACAGTTGGAACAATAAAAGTTAAGAGTCTCTGGTAAGTGATCCAAGAGGATCTCGGTGGCCACCCACCTATTCCAATTGGCTCAAAACAGTTTTTTGACAACTTACTATTTTTAGCAGTTTTTCGGGCCCCAAACTTTCGGGGTCATTTTGAGGGCCTAAACGACGTTTTTTCATGATCGGACACCTCAATGAGTTTTAAAAGCTATGATTTAGTCCCTTAAATGAAGCTCCTCGTCAATACCTTTACAATGAGCTATCGTACGCCCTAAACAGAGATCGTATGCAAAAGTTACGACCCCAGGAAGTTGATGTACTAACTTACCCCAACGGGGCCCCCATGACTTTTGGCGCTTCATCTCTTAGAGTTAGGTTTTTGGATGTCTAGGGTTTTGGTATTCATGTTTATTGTAAAAATTCCTTCAGAGCCTCATTGTACTCATCTTCTTGTGAATGAGCACAATTGTCACATCTCTTCTCAGAGATAAGCTGCCACCATTCTAGCAAACTTGTTTTCAGTCTACATTTTACAGTTTTCATCATTTTTATTATTTAATAGATGTCAACTTTTATTGTCTCTTTGTTATTTTTCACTGTGTCTCTATGGTAATATTATAAATCTGTGTTTTCATTTCGTTCCGCTCATAAATCTAGATCAATGGTATCATAGTGGTCTGCTTCTTATAGTTTTTTAGTGCATGTCCTCGACGCGGTCATGGTATAGAGAGTTGGGTCTCGAGCTTGTTTCTCTTGAGGAGAATTTTTCTCGCACGCCCAAGAAACAGTCCATGGCAGGCGAAAAGAAAGACGACGTGAAAGGGGTTCCTTTCAAAATGTTGCTCGAGGAAGCCCTTGAGCCACTGAGGAATTAGATGATGGACAACTTTGCACAAATCCTTCGACGACTGCCGACAAGCGACACATCCACCTCAAGCGGAGGCGCCCCCCTTTCAAGGTACATATCAATTTTGATATTCCTATATTCGAACGTCAAATAGATGCAAATTTCGTAGATAAATGGTTAAACCTTCTAGAAGGGTACTTTTCTGTCCACAACTTTTTCGGTAGAGAAAATATTACATTTGCACTTCTCAAGGCTATCCCCCATGTCAAAGATTGGTGGGAGA
>ML783732.1:5362-20260 GCA_009831015.1 Picea engelmannii
GTATGTGGCCATGATGACATGTCGCCTGTTCGGGCGAGAAGATACCTCGCATTTCCATGTCTCTTGGGTGCCTCTCATATTTCGAGTCGCTGAAGGTTGCTCATTCAATTGGGCAAAGATGCTCTCAGACAGCTTAGCTAACAAGGTCATAGAGTATCGGGAGAAAAAGGCAGGTGGGAAACCCTCAGCGTTTTACATGTCGGCATATATCATGGATGCGATATGTTCCATGACGCCTTTCCCCTTGATGAATTGGGCTTGGAATCCAACCCAAGAAAAACCAGTGCACGAATACCATGATAAATTATGGGAAAATAAAGCTGGAAAGTTCCCATACGAGATTTTCAATTGGGTGATGGTGCCCCTGCACATCATTATTTTTTATCGCCCGCCACCTCGCATATCGGATAGGGTTTCAACAGGTTTGAGTGGCGTCGCAGATTGGTATGTAGAAGCAGAGTTCTCATACATAAGAGTTTTCAGGGCTTTTGTTCCCCCTCATGCGCTACCTCTGTTCATTCCCGATAAACTAGCTTGTCGTGAAGTTGCATGGAAAACAGTAATCGGGGGCGTAAGCAAGGAACTCAAGGGCTATTCAAAGAAGGCATGGCCTTCTTTTCCCATCCGAATGAATTCATATTCTTTATTAGATTTTGGGCATGCCAAAGCCGAGGCTGCTGCCCTGGAGGACCTAAAGTTGGCCTCCATTGAGATCAAAAAACATGATCCACAGAGAGTTGTAAGCAATCATCTCGATCAGGTAGGGCTTAAGAGATTCGAACATGAGAATTCCCCCTCGGACGACATTTTCTGAGAAGCAAAATCTTATGAAGAGGTGTTAGCCCGGATCCAATCGCTAACACCCAAAGACACAGCAGCTGTGTTAAGATTCCAAGAGCATAGGCGAAGATGTATTCCCACTGTGTTGGGAGGTTTGGCCATTACCGAGACAAAAGATAAAAATGTTGAAGATTCTGCAGAGGTAATATCTATCCCTGGACAACAACCGGAAGAGGAGCAAACGGGTAATCCCGAAGCAAAGGAAAAGACTGCAGATCCGCCAAGCAAAGAGAGTTCGAAGGTTAAGGAAAGAACTCCAGACCCTCCAAGCAAAAAGAATTCGGATGCTGAAGGAAAAACTCTAGACCCACCAAGAAAGCAGATAGCAGAGACTGAAAAAGAACAGAACCCTGTCAATACTCCAAAAGAATCAACAAAGCAAATAGGAAAACCCATCTCCTCTGTCACGCCCTTGCAGTCGGCACAGGGAGATATTAACGAGGGATGGATATTTGGTGAAGAGCTGAGGCCTATAAGGGCAGAGGAACTCCCCCCTAATGAGTTCTTTTTTTTGATAAAAAGAGAAAAGCTGTGGTGAAGCGAGAATTTTGTCAAGAGGGAGAGTCCATTGTTAAAAAATACAAAATCATGATAGATGGTAAGAACAAGAAAAGTGACCAGCTTGCTACTGAAATCGCTGGAACACTGGGCGCCTACGCTTCGGCGAATCAATTCTCGGTTGGGCAGATGAATCTCCAATTAAAAATAAAAAATTGCCTCATCAAGATCCTTGAGGCCAGGTTGACTACAGCTACAGAAAATTCCAAGGGCCAGGCCAACACAGAGATGGAAAAGGCTAGATTGGCTGATAAGAATGAGATAGAAACTCTCAAAGTCAAGCTGGAGCAAGCACATTCGGTGATCCGAGAAGGTTGGGTTCAGGCTGGTCAACAGAGGAATATGATCACAGAGCTACAAGCTCAGTTAGAGGTTGCTAAGAGGAAAATGATCAACGTCGAAGGGTTTAAATCCCGGGCGATTGATATCAGGGGTAGGATCTCTTCTGCTCAACAGAGTCTGCTAAACAAAGTGGGGGTGTTTCGAGAAGATTGCTTGTTAATGCATCAGATTTCTGAGAATATGATTGTCAAGGAAAGAAACGCAGAAGCTGCTTGGATCGCTTTCCAAGAAGCAGTGATAACTACCAACAACAGATTTTCAGCGGGCCCCCCCAGACTCACCATTGCCGAACAAACTAGGGGTAATATTTTGTTAAAAAATTGGGAACATGATATTACTTTAAGCAAGGAGCAGGTTCAAAAAGTGACAAATTCATTAGAAGAATCCTTCAATGCCATAAATGGTGAGCTGTTAGGGATGGAGATTGGAGGTGACACAGAGACGCTAAGGCAGATAAATATAGATCGGATTTCCCTCGACATGAAGGAGAAGAATGAGAGAAATTCGGCGGAAATCTCTAGGCTGGACAGGGTAGACATGGCTCAAATCGACGAACATTTGATTCAACCTAGTGCACAACTCGACGCCCTTGACATCATTGGTGCACAAATAGGTGATAAACTTCCACAGTTAGCCCGAGATTGCTATTTTTCCGAAGCGAGGGTTCAAGCCGAGCCTTCACAGCTTGTATCCCAGTTTGTGGACAAATGTATCATGTACACTGAATCCATGCGAGGAAAAGCACCTGCCACTTCTTGAAAATAAAGTAGGAGAAATGGAGTGATTTCGCTCCTCCCAACTGTCAAGCGGAACCTTCACAGCTTGTATTCCATTTTATGGACAAATGTATCATATGCATTGAATCTAAGCAAAGACAGGCACCTGACACTTTTTTGAAAATGGATTAGGACAAATGGAGTGATTTCGCTCTTCTAAAACCGAGAGGCAAAATTTGTATAAATAGATCACAAAAAGAAGAGAACAAGGCTGGACTTTTTTGGTACTGATTTGTAAATTGAGTTTTGGCATTAAGAAGTTAATACAAGCAAAATTTGAAGATTCCCAATCCCGTCCTGACTATATTACAAGTTTGTTTTCTTTATGTTTCATGTTTCGTTTTGCTCTACTTCTCATAATCGATGTGTAGCGCTATACTTTAGTACGACCACTACTATAGCGAAGGAATTTCACCTTTATGTAATTGGTTATTGTCTTTCCTCTGCACCAGCTATCAACGAGTGTAAGACCAATTTGCATTTACAGAATTATATTATCATTTATACTGTATCGGTTATTTCCATACTAATATCTTCTTCTGTGAATGTGTGAGTTTTCTATTAACAGGAACTTTACGTATCTGCAGTTAAATGTTTTTCTTTCATACTCRTATTTTTATTATAAGCAATACTGTTACGGGAAAGGGCCTTCTGTTTGCTTTTCTATTTTATTCTTAAAGTTAAAATTTCTCTTTCTGAAGACCAAATTGAAACAACGTTAAAATCTCTTGCTAAATCATTTCCATACTGGTACTGTTCCTCAATGACTGTACCTGTAGCAACTCAACCTAATATTCAACCCGGATTATCTAATCAAATACATATCGCTTTAAATATTTTCGACACAATCCTTAAAACTGCGAACACCTGGGAGGAATTGGAACATTCATGGGCAGCCATTGAACAAGATATTACTACCCAGGAACTGTTGGAATCTAGACAACGAGAACATAGGAATCCTCATTAGTTTCCTAGACCGAAGGTTAGTGTAATCCTTCATCAACCTTTATCATACTTTCGGATGCCTTGACACTGTACTTTTAAGCCTTAAGTACAGACTCAGGAACAACACTACACACTCGAGATTTGACAGACTCAGTGCCAAAGACTAAACTATTTTCCAAACCCTTCGTACCCCAAAAGGATCGAGACAGAAATCCATTCCAAAGAGAATGGAAGGAAAAGGAGAAGTTGAATGATGAGATGAGGCAAGAGCTTATGAGGAAGAAGATTTTCTTCAAATGTAGAGACCCTTGGGTCCCAGGCCACAGGTGCATGGGCAAGGGAGAGATTCATTATATTGAGGTGGTAGCAGAAATTGTGGATAGTGAGGAGGAGGAGCAGGATAGTGGATCCACTAGTTCAGAGGAGGAGTCAACATAGGTAGAGGAGCAACCTCCCCATAGACTACTGACACTCGTAGGAGCCCACCCTCTGGTAGTTCCATAGCATCCTGAGCAGGATAACAGACGAAAACCAGCAAAGGGAGGAGTCATAATGACCCTTTCTGGTGTTCCTAGGTATGATACCCTATGGATCAGAGGGACTATTCAGGGGCAACGGGAAATCACCCTGATAGATTGTGGGGCCACCCACAACTTCATTAATGCTTCATTGGTATCAAGACGGGCACTTTAGAGACATGAGTTTGATGGGTTTGATGTTGCAGTAGTAGATGGCCACACAGTGGAGTGTCTAGACATAGTTCTAGACTTGGAGATAAAGTTAGGCAACTACATAGTGAGAGACACATTTTATGTGGTTGAACTATCTAACACAGATGTGGTGTTGGGAGTCCAATGGATGATCACCTTAGGAAAAATCACCACCAATTACCAAACCTTGGAGATGGGGTTCATAGACCGTGATGGGAAGAAGGCTGTTATGAGAGGTATGTCGATAGGAGCACCTAGGACAGTTTCAGCCAAGAGGATGGAGAGGATATTCAGACATGGGGAGGTAGAATTTGTCGCAGAGTGCTTGATCACTACGCGGAAATATTCAGAGGGTCGACAACAATATCATACAGAGATCAAGAATTTGTTGGGACGACATCAATAGGTTTTTGGCTCGATTCCACCAAGGAGACATCCTAACAGGGGGTTTGAGCACACCATTGAGTTGGAGGAGGGGGCCAAACCTATGATCACACTCCCCTATCGTCATCCTAGGAATTTCAATGATGAGATAGAGAAAGCAATCAAGGAATTGCTAGTGATGGGACACATCAAACCGAGCAACAACCCATTTGCCTCTTCAGTCGTCTTAGTTTTGAAGAAGGATGGCATCATGAGGATGTGTATTGATTACCGGGTCTTGAACAAGAAAACCATCAAGAACTGATATCCTATCCCCGCGCATTGATGAATTGATGGATGAACTTCATGGGGTACTTTTCTTCTCAAGGATTGATCTATGCTCTGGGTATCATCAGATCAACATCTGAGAGTAGGACATAGAGAAGATGACATTTCAATGTCACTTTGGACATTTTGAGTTGCTAGTTATGCCATTTGGGCTAACCAATGCACCCTCTACATTCCAGTGTTGCATGAACCACATATTCAGGGATCAGTTGAGGAAACCAGTCTTGGTTTTCTTCAATGACATCTTAGTCTACAACAAGACATGGCAGGAGCATATGAGGCACCTGGATGAGGTATTGAGCATCATGGAGGCGCAGTCATTATATGAAAAAGAGTCCAAGTGTGAGTTCGGTATGACTGAGCTACTTTACTTGGGCGACATCATCAGTGCACAGGGGGTACAGGTGCACCCAGAGAAGATAGGGGCCATTCTAGATTGGCCAACTCCCAGGAACGTGACCGAGTTGAGGAGTTACTTTGGGTTGTGCAGCTATTACAGATTATTTTTCCATGGTTTTTCTCATCTTGGAGCACTACTAACAGACCTTAACAGGCATGGGGATTTCATCTGGACAGAAGAGTCACATAAAGTCTTTGATCACATGAATGAAGTCATGGGCACTTGTCCAGTGTTGGCATTACAAGACTTCACCTTGCCATTTGTAATAGAGTGTGACACATCCAATGAAGGTATCGAGGAAGTTTTGATGCAGGGAGGAAATGTTGGCAATCATGCATGCCTTGAACAAATTCAAACAATATTTGGTGGGCAACAAATTTGTGGTCAAGACAGACCACAACAACTTGAAGTATTTCCTTGAGTAGAAGGACCTCAGTGAGCGCCAACAGAAATGGGTGATGAAGGTACAAGAATTCAACTTCGACATAGAGTATGTCAAGGGGAAGAAGAACATTATGGACGATGCACTATCGATGAGACCTGCGACATGTTCTTTGATGGAGATTTCAACAGATTGGAAATCCCACTTGTTAGTGGAATATTCCAAGAATAAGTTCGCTTGTGAGGTTATGGATGGGAAGATACAGGATGACAAGTATAGGGTCATTAACGATGTCATATTTTACAAGGATAGAGTCTACTTGGTGCCAGATTCGGGGCTCAAGAAGAATATCCTCAAAGTAGTTCATGATTCACCACTGGCAAGCCATCATGGGTTTTCAAAACCCACAGACAGATCAGGGAGAGGTTCTCATGGAAGGGCCTCAAACTGGACGTTATGAGACACATCAGTGAGTGTGGACTTGCCAAAAGAACAAGTTAGAGCATTCTCTTCCAGTAGGGCTACTTCAACCACTCCCCATTCCAGAGAAAAAATGGGAGAGCATATCAATGGACTTCATCACAGGCCTACCCAAGGTCCAGGGTAAGGACTGTATCTATGTAGTGGTCGATAGATTGACATATTTTGCTCACTTCTATGCCATACTGACAGAGTACAACACGGTTCAAGTAGTCGAGTTATTCTTCAGGGAGGTCTTCAAACTTCATTTGTTCTTGAGGAACATCATTAGTGACAGGGACATTCGGTTCATGGGGACATTCTGGAGAGACTTGTTTCGGTTGGTGGGGACATAGATGACACCCAACACTAGCTATCACCCTCACACAGATGGGCAGACCGAGATTGTCAACAAGTGGGTTAAAGGATATTTGAGGAACTATGTAGGTGGGAAACAGAGAACACAGGTCAAGTGGCTACATTTAGGAGAGCATTGCTACAACACCACTTTCCACATGTCCATTGGTATGACACCCTTCTGAGCATTGTACGGATATGATGCTCCCACTTTGGTAGACTTGGTTTTCGGGGAGAGCATAGCTCCCAAGGCCAAGGATTATATCATAGAGAGTCATGAGATTCTCAAGTTGTTGAAAGAGAACCTGCAAATGACACATAATCGATAGAAGATGAGTGTGGACATGCACAAGATAGAGCGCAACTTTGAGGTTGGGGATTTGGTTTTCTTGAGACTCCAACCTTACATACAATCATCTCTGAAGAAGAGTGGGGCCTAGAAGCTCAAGCCCAGATTTTATGGCCCTTACAGGATCATGCACCAAGTAGGCGAGGTTTCTTATGAGATAGAGCTTCCAGAGGGGAGAAAGATTCATAATGTTTTCCACGTATCTTGCCTCAAAAAGGAAGTGGGAAAATTCATTAGCACATGAGAGGAGATTCTCCCATTGAATGAGGAGGGACAGTTGGAGTTGGTTCTGGAGGAGGTTTTGGAATTCCAAGAGTGAAAAATGAGGAGTAGGGTCATCAGAGAGTGTTTTATCAGATGGAGAGGGCTTCCAGTAGAGGACGCTACTTGGGAGAGCGAGAAAGTGTTGCAACACTTTGGATTGGTATTGCTTGAGGACAAGCAATTTCGGGAAGGGAGGACTGTAATGTCCCTTTCCAAATAAGAGTTCTAGAGAGGAGGCTTAATGGTCTAAACCACCCCGTTAGACTATAGCCAGTGCCAAAAAAGGGGTAAACAGGGTTACTAGTGGTCACTCCAGTCAAACGTGTTATGTTTGGAAAGTATTATGACATTGAGCTAAAAGTGGTTAAAAACACTTTTAAGCCAATATGAGCTAAAAATAGAAAAAATGAGATAATATTAGAAGTCAACAATGAATTAGGGTTTCAGCAGTGAATTAGTGTTTAAAAAATCTATAAGAGAAGGGTCAACGACCTAATTCATCATTATGAAGATTTTGACTTGTCAATGAGGAGAGAGGCGCATCTCATGAGAGATAGTTCAGTGGATTCCAAGAGGAAGTCACCAGATGGTTGATTTCGATGTTGAGAGATACACCCTAGTCACTAGGAAGATCACACAGGTCTTCCATCATTCTTCAATAGCAGTTACACAGGTTCGAGTAGCAAGGGCGCACTTATTCAGTGTGAGGGTGAAGCTTCTGAGGAGGTTTAGTGGATCAACTTGTCCCATCTAGGGAGAGTTCAAATATTCCCCTCCAACCCAGTTGAGAGGAAGGCAAGGCACATATTTCCCCTGCTTCCTCGTCATATTCCGACAGAGGAATCATCTTGGGCGCATTTTCCAGACTTGGGAGTGTGACACTTTTAGCGGACACATTCAGGGTCCCCAAGTGATCATTACATCAGATCCAGGGAAACCCTTCTGACCCATTTCCCAATAGGCCAAGGCGATCATTTCGAGACACATCTCAGCCGATTCTGACGGTGGAATCACTAGGGCGTAGTTTTCAAGAGAGAGAGGGGCACATTTCCCTAGGGGTATCCATCCGGGGTCCAGACACACCAGCAGAGGGGTCGGTCAGTCACCAGGACTGAGAGCTAGAGCAGGGTGCACCATTTGGGATAGTTTCTAGGCCATTCCGAGAGGTTTAGCCACCAGGGATAACTTTTCGGACTTCCAATAGTTACCGTGCGAGCTGCCATAGTTCCAGCTCATCCATTTGATCCCGCAGTGCTCATCTATTATCGGGTATTATCATTTACTTTGCTTATTGTATTTCGGCTAAGGTCCTTTTTTCATTTGATCTAGTCGAGTGATTCATTTTTATTCAGCCGCATTCGACATTGTACTCACAAAAATATCATAATATAAGATTTGCAGTCTTTTGTCTCATTTATCATCTAAATAATAATTTATATGTTGTAACAATGAGTTATCTACAATAGATATATTAGATTATCATCGTTTTCCTAGACTAGCCAAGTTAGGAACATTACACAAGAGCTTGGTATGCACGAATTGACAGTTACTTGACAAGAATTGGATTTTCCAATAGTTATGTTGATCCAAACCTTTATTACAAGGTTGTGAATGATGCACCTGTGATCCAACTAATATATGTTGATGATTTGTTTCCGACAAGTGCATATCCTCTCATTATTTAGTGTAAGAGGGAGTTAGCCTCTGAATTCGATATGAAGGATCTTGGTCTCATGCATTATTATTTGGGACTAGAGGTATAGCAGAAGCGTGGTGAAATCTTCTTGTGGTAAGTATGTTGTAAATATCCTTCAGAAGTTTCAGATGATGGATTGCAAATCCATGACAACTCCCATGGTGACATATCTGAATAAGTTGAGAGACTCTAATCCAGTAGACTCATCCCTGTACAAGCAGTTGATTAGATCATTGATGTATTTGGTGAATACCGGTCCGGACAGAAGTCTGTTGCACTCAACATTGCAGAAGCTGAGTATATTGCAGCTTGTGATGCTTGTATGAAAGCAGTATGGCTCCGTAAGTTGGTTTCTGGACTATTTGATCAGGTGCTGGATTTGACTGTGATATATTGTGATAATTAGAGTTGTGTGAAGATTTCAAAGAACCCCCTATTCCATGACAGGTCAAAGCACATTGAGATCAAGTACTATTTTATCTGTGATAAAGTCAAGAAGGGAGAAGTAGTTCTCTAGTAGATCTCCACTGATGAGCAGACAACTGATATTTTGACAAAGCCTCTATCCAAGATAAAGTTTACATACTTTAGGGACAAGCAGGGACTTGTGGATATTGTTGATCTATATCATGCTAGTACAACTTAAGCATGATACATATGT
The DNA here is from genome assembly GCA_009831015.1 of Picea engelmannii. Lineage (NCBI taxonomy): Eukaryota > Viridiplantae > Streptophyta > Pinopsida > Pinales > Pinaceae > Picea > Picea engelmannii. The sequence continues at coordinate 14,813 of ML783732.1, forward strand.
CTTGAGATGCATCATGCTAGTACAACTTGAATATGATGCATTAGCATCATGCTAGTACATCTTAGAGATGATGCATATGTCTGAGTCACATCATGCTAGTACAACTTAGATATGATGCAATAACATCATGCTAGTATAGCTTAGAGATGATGCAGATGACTCACATCATGCCAATACAACCTATAGATGGTGCATTAACACCATGCTAGTACAACTTAGAGATGATGCTGAGGCATTTATCTACATCATACCAGTACAACTTAGAGATGGTGCATTGACACCATGCTAGTACAACTTAGAAATGATGTAGATGATACTCCACATCATGCCAGTACAACTTAGATATGATGCATTCGCATCATGCTAGTATGGATTAGAGGTGATACAATGGATATACCTCCCTTGGTTGAAAGGGAGGAGATGACTTCCTCGGTTGGGAGGGAGTGATGATATATGGCATCATGGATAGTCAGTGTGCTGCAGTTGCAAGTTTGGAAGGTATATCTTCTGGGTGATTCTTGGTCTCTCTCTCTAGCTCCATCTAGCCTAAGATGTGTGCCCTATATTCTAGTATCTCTTGGTGATATTCTTAGTGTTGTCTTGGAATATATTGGTGGTAATCTTGGTGACGTATTGAAAGAAGTGCAGTTGCAACTGTTGCAACTAAGTATTGTTCTTATTATATGGATTTGGGACTTTCTGTCTGGTAAGCTATCTTTGGAGAAAGATGTGCTCTAGTGGTTATCTGTTTGTTATAGTGTTGCTTTCAAAATCATTCTATCTAGAAAAGGTTATGGTGCTCGGGGGTGGTTGTGTGCCCATGGTTGGGTGACAATAGTGATATTGTTTATGGCAAAATGAGCACATCGAATATTTTAACAAAATCAATGGAAACACTCTCTTATACACATAAGAGTTTCATACATGCAAGGGTTTGAATTTAGATAATTTGTAAGACAACGTCTCAGCCCAAGCCGGTGTAATCAACACTATTCTACTAAAGTTTTTGTTGTGCTTTGGGGGAATCGTGAGTCTTCCCTTTGGTAAAATTTTTTGTTCACACCCTTCTAAGACAACCTAGGCATGGGACAATCATCTCAGAACCTTGGACAAGATATTTTGATAATTTTCCTTAAAGATTCAAAGGAAAATGTAGTTTTGAAGAAAAACAAAAGTCAAAACAAAAAAAAAGGGTTTCGTCGTTGCGTGAAAAAAATTTGTTATGTATGTCCATAGGAGTGAGGCCCTCAAACCCAATGATGAAATAGTGGGCTCATGAATTCTATGAGAAAGTTAGAGTGAAATCTCGGTGATATATTGAATTTATCGGATATATCGTCGAGTTAAACCCTTGTCCGATATATTTGAGATATTCTGCGATATTCCAAGTTAAGCTTTTGTCTTGCGACATTTTTTGAGATATTCTGATATTTTATGTCGATGTGATCGAGGAGTTACATTCTGGACGCTTGTCGATACTTTCCCCGAGACGAGATTTACAACATTGGAGTTCACCTTTGTCTTCTAGTATTCTTTAACAATGCGCTTTAATATTTAATCTTTCAATTTAACCAAAACTCATGTCTCAAGTATGTATAGGTTAGCACAACACTTTTTGGAATCACTTTTCCATGGAGTAAACAAGTAAGTCTATATGGGACTGTATTAAACACCTTTAGAAAGAAAGGAAGCAATGTGTGAGTGTAGCCTTATTTAGACCTTACAATTATACTATGAGTTCCTTCCTTCTTGATGTAAGATTTGTGTTTAGCAAGATCATATTTTCAATGTGAGCTTTGTTTTTAGCAAGATCATTCATCTACACACTGCCTATCAGTGCCTTCCTTTTAGATGTGAGCTTTGTGTTTAGCAAGATCATCCATCTACACACTACCTAGAGGCTCCAAAACTAAAAGTATGTCATGCAATTGATGAACATGTATTCATAAAACCAAAGGAAATAGCTAATAAAGTGGGCCAACCCATAAAATATGGGATAAACGGAAATGATCAAGTTTGGAGAGTGAAACAAGTGGATGAAGGATCTTTTAATTTGAAGGTAGAGGTCCAAAAGAAGATCTCAACAAAGAATTTGAGAAAGCTTCAAAAAGGCGCTCAATGAATGCTCCACCAGCTCCAAAACTTCACTTACCCAAGAGTATGAGGAATCATACATTCAATGACTCAAACAAACATGAGAAATCTCACTTGACATTTTTACAAATCTTGCAAAAACGAAAGTTGTTTTGATGTCTTTACATTTAGAAAATTATATAAAGAAATAGTTTTAGAAAATTTAGTAGAATTTTAATAAAGGGAAGGAGGAGGGTAGGATGGAAGAGGAAGAAGATATAATTAGAGCTCTCAAATGATTAGATGATTTCACATGTGAGAAATATGGGGAAATATAATTAAATGCTTAAAAGTTTAAATGACAACTAAAATTTAAGAAGTAGTGAGCACAGTGAAGAGAGGAAAAAATAATAATAATTGAAGTGATTGTAACTAGAAGTTCAACACATTTTAAATTTGAGTAAGTAACATAGTATTATGGAGATTTAGGGAAGAAGGGATAACGATGGAAGGGATAAACCTTCTACACATCCAAATAAATTATTAATCTTTCATAGAATGTGAAAGGATTCAATGTTGCTACAAAAAGGAGTTATATTGTAGTATATTGTGCACAAATTTACATCTTAAATTAATATAACCTGCCCAAAGGGATTGGATTCACGGGTGAGGAATGATGATTTTTTAATTGGTGACCAAGATTCAATTCCCACGAGGGCATATGGCCCCTGAGGTTCCCATAGGGCACCTAGAGGTAGTGGTCAGACATGTGATGCTAGCATTGCACTCCCTGTGCACACATAAGTGGATCAAATCCCATCCTCTTGTCATCCTTAAGACCAGACACTGACCATTGCAACTATGATCATAATTTATTATTTTGTCACTCATCTAATCAAATTCAATGACCAAATTTTTAGTTCTCCCACTTGCAATCCCTAACACATGAACCCCAACTACTCAGCCCTTCTATTTGTGGATTTGGGAGGGGGAAGCCCCTCCGGCTCCTTAACCCTATCCATTATAACTTGGGCTTATAAAAATTGGTGTCTGCAAATTGGAAGACCCTCCACAAAGCTACTTCTTTGTGATTTGTGAAGAAATCGGCCTCTACTCTGGAGCTGAAGATGCCATTGTTAGTTTTTCACCTCAAAGCTTTGGCTCTTACTAAAGGGGATCTCATTGGACAATGTATTGGGTTATGGCCCTCACTCAGGGCTATGCATTAACAGATGCAAAAGAATTGGATGACCCAGATAAAAAGTAAGCTTTCTTTTTTTATGTCGAAGGGGTTTCTTCACTTCTCTATTTGAACTAAAAAATAAAAGGATCTTATCCTCCATAGTGGCCCAACTTTCATGGATTTGCGAGAATGTACCTAAACCATCAGACCATGAGATTGATGTTCCATATGCGGTCCTAGTGTGGGTATGCCTTCCTCATTGTCCTCTTCACTTATAAAATCATATAAATCTTTGGAATCAATTAGTAATGTAATGGGGAGATATATTAAGAATTTTGAACCCAAATTTGGCATGTTTCCCTGTGCTAGAATTTGTGTTGAGGTGGATCTAGAAAAAGGGCTTCCAAAAGAAATAATTCTCTCCTTGGATAATTGGAATGACCTTCAGAAACATGACTATGAACAACTTCCTCTTAAGTGCAAATCATGTCATGAATATGGCCACTTTGCCAAAGATTACAAGGACTCTACCTCTTCTCAACCATCTACAAGGAACTTTCATTGATGGTAGAAAGGTTAAAAATACACTAGAAGAAAGTAGTCGGCCCCAATAAAGCCTATTTCTCATAAAGGAAATCCCTCTTTGGAATGAATCCATTTCTTTGTTCTATCACCTCTAGATTCCAAGTATCCTCGACCTTCTCTTGCACCATCCCTTTCTCTCCCTTCTCCTTCCATCCCTTGACCCTCTCACCTCCCCCTTCCACTCTTTTCCCTCTCTAGAATTTTCTCCCTTCCCACCCCCCTCTATGGTACCCTCTTTGTATTATATCAACCCTTCTATAAGAATGTCGAGAGGCTTCTCTACACCCATAGTTGTCTCTCTTGAAACAATTCATCCCTCACAGGGTAGAGTTCTTACCAAGAAAAAAACCATGCAACAAAAATACAAAGAGGAGGAAGAGGAAGGAAGAATAAAAAAGAAGATATGAAGGAAAGAAGGGAAAAAGTTACCAATAGTGATAAGAACCTTGGGTCCTATTGACGGACAAATTTGACATGCCGTCAACTGGAAAAATAGATCCGGTCCGGGGTTGTCTAAATAACCCAAGCCATTTGGTGTAACCTATTCTGACGAGTTTAATGGCTCTGTTAGCCAACTAGGGTTCTAAATATAGAAAAATGAAATAAACTAACTAAAGAAAATATTCTAACAATTGACACAATAATTACGAATATTTATCTAAGAATGTGAATATACAATTGATTATGAAAAATTTATATACAGTTTACAAGGTTTGCATGAAATCTTGTGAAAATGATTGTTTGATAAAGTTTCTGAATCAAATATGAACAACACTTCTTTTTGGCTTTTTTTTTTGAAGATATTAAACAAATAAATACTAAATGAATACGATTGAAACAGTGACACAAAAACAGTTAAAGCTAAATAATGTAATCATCATTTCATTCATAAACAACTTAACTAAATAACACAGAATAACCTGTAGCTGATCAACGAAACTGGTATTATCATTCTTTTTTGTATGAGCTCATGCCTGTACTGTTGTTAAGGGAAACCTATAACAGAACAATACTAGCACTTCCAGAATACATTCAAAGAAGTATTTGTTATTGGACTAAATTAATAACAACATGAAGACAACAAATTAAAAATCATGTGATCTTAAGATAATCAATATTTAAGAACGAAAGAAAACTCAATTCTGAGTATTGATATCATCCATCATTTAACATTAGAAATAAATTCCACAATAATCAAATGATCGATTGATTACACATAAAAAATGGAATAAGAAATTATGGACAACATATAACATTTAATAGTATGAAAACACCATATGATGGCAAACTAAAGCTAAAATCAACCATAATAAAATTCTCATAATACAACAATAATGAAAGAACGAAATGGAATAAGCATCAAATAGGTCTAAAGCCAAAGATGAATTTCTTTCCCATATTCTTTCTCAAAATCACATGCCCATATTGTAGTCCTGGAATAATTTTTAAGATAATAGACTCTTAAAGATTGAAAAAATTAATACATAAATGATAACAATTAACCATGTATTGATAAAATAGACTAAAGCTAATTTAAATCAATGCATAATCAATTATTCAAAGAATATGAAGATATTATAATGAAAATAAAACCATTTTACTCACAG
>ML783732.1:20268-45005 GCA_009831015.1 Picea engelmannii
CCATTAAGCAACCTGGAATTCCATATTCTTCTTTGAAAATACTTGTCCATTCTCCCAAAGGTTCCAACCATCCGTTACTCCATTTGAAAAGAATAAAAGTTTACAAAATAAATAATATACAAAAGAGAAAGGATTAAAATCCTCCTCTCAATTTCTTGGTCCATGGCTCTGAACTTTCTCATATATTTATACAATGAATGAATAGTCTCAGCATCATTATTAATTTTTTTCACCTGAAATTTTCTTCGTAAATAGACATCAATATCTCTCAAATCGTGAATTTTTTCGGGAAAATTTATACACGGAAGGTAAATGGGTCCATTTGGGTTCTGGGTTTTCAACCGTTTCTTCAAATTCCTCACGGTTTGGCTGCAATCAGTCCTGTAAAATCGTATGTCTGATCTTGACACCTTTCCAAATTTTATCTGTTGTTGCTCATAAAATTATTTATAGCAATCCAACATTATTTTTGGATCAATCAACTTGAGCGTATTTGGATAATAAAATCAAGCCATGATCAGATCCGTATCAAATATTTGATAATAGAAACCTGTGAAATAAAAAGAAACCTAAATTAATGACCTAAAAATTGTGAATAAAACAAAATCTAGAACAATAAAATAAAAATTGAATTTAAACTAACTATAAGTTCTAAACAAACATTGTTTATAATTTCCTTTAAAATTCTAGAAGTTTCAAGTTAATGGAGAAGAGAAAAATATTAATTTTGTTTTTTTACAAAATCAAATAAATCATAGATAATTCTTTTTTTTTTAATTATTATTTTTATTTTGAAATGAGATTTAAAATGAAAAAAATAATTTAATTAATTAATATCACCAAATGATTTTATGAAAATGAGAAATCAACCAATATATTATTTGATGAAGTATTGAACCCATTATTCAAAATAGTCAAACTTGCTAATGAACAAAATAAAGAACACATAATCATAATTTAAACGAAAGTAAACAGTTGATAAAAATTAACGCTTTTGTTTAAAATGAGATTTTTATGCTCGTTTCTAAATTTCGACATATACTCTTGTAATGAATGTCTCATACAATAGTGAATGTCTTAAGTTTGTCTCAAAGCAAGCCAAGGTATGGAACTATTTGAAAAGGTTGATTCTGTAGCTCATTATAATTATCAAGATTCTAATGGGGGCCCTTTAAATGTTGTAAAAATTTAGGGGGAGTTGTTGGGGCCCAACAAATGGTGACTTACTGGGTGAAGCAGTTATCTCTGATCTGGTAAGATTTCATCTCAGGAAGAAAAGAATAAGACCGATAAAAAGATTTAAGTTCCCTGAAATAAATTCACTCTGAGATCATATGTTATTAGGATAAACTCAATGTTATAACCAGACAATAGAATTTTCTTTGCAGGGATTATAAACAGAAATAATGTCTTAATCAAATAGTCACGATGTTTATAAAAGAACTTCAATACCGTTAACAGAGCCACTGCTGCCAGCAGGCGTCCATAGCCTCGACAGGGATGTCATTTAACCCACTCAAATGCTTTAATCTCATCCAATAGTTGTATCCATATGATGTATACTTCCATAAAAGTTAATTTAAAAACATATACCTGCTACCTCTCGACTCGACATTGCTTCGTTGTGAACAGGCCTATTCAGTACCCCGATGAAGTTGTCTTGGTATCATGTGTGCATTTACCCGCTGCCAACGAGCCTACTCAGTACCCCGACGTGTTTACACACACTTCCCACACATAAGTGATTTCAACCCTCTTATTTCACTTTTAAATAGTAATACAATTATAGATTTATTGATGACAAAGAGAGCGGGGTGATACTGGAGGTTAATTGCAATACACGTGAATAATTGATCAAGTTATTTATTTTCTTTCAAAATTGGAATTTTTATCATGGTTTAGAGATTTTAGATTTCCTTTAAGAAATCATCTAAAGAATGGGGAAGCACTTAAAAGTGATTCCTTAAGAATATGGATGGCGTAAAAAGTTTAAAGATTATTGTAATTCTCAAAGATTTAAACCATATCTCTGGTGTAATACTCTGGCAAAGACAATTTGAGGACAAAATGAAAGTGACAATTGACTTAAAAATCAATTGTCTGAGCTATATCTTAATATCAAGACCTCTTTGAAATATTTCAATTTGCTTGAAAAACACAAGTCTTAAAATAAATGCTTTTTTTGACAATAGCTTTTTGATCAGAAATATATTGGTTCAAAAAGAAAGATAAGAATAAAACTCATTCAAAACAATCAAAGAAAACAAGAAACACACAACAAACCAGATCAAATTTTATTAATGGGATTCAAAATCAGAAGTACACAAAATCAAAACAACAAAAGAAAACTTTTCAAGAAACGATTTTGGTCAAAGATAAACTCGAGCTTTTGGATCCACTAGCATCTTACTGTAAAATAAATGAAGAACTAAATCATATAAAATATCATATGTGAGCAAGTTCTTTTCTTAAGATAGTGATGCATGAGATGCTACTTTGACCAAGCATTATTACTAAAAATAAAAGAGACTAAAAGAAAATAGAAAAATCCTTATTAAAATGAGTGCAGTCCTACTCGTGGTACCTTGGGTCGGGGTTGAATTGATAGTTCAAATTTACTTATCTCTTTACTTTCCATTTAAAATTTTCATGATGATACTGTGTTTTTGAAAAGAAATATTCAATGAAAAGTAGAGAGAAAAAGATTTAAAGTGGACTTCTTTGACAACATTCATATTATGGTTCTCTTGGTGTACCCACTTGTGTTCATAACTGCATTATTACACAAAGAAATGTTGAGAAAGAAAACTAAAGGAAACCTACTCTAAACTACTAAATAGGTAAAATCGTATTTCCAATGCAACCACAAGAGCATCTTCAATCCTGCAAGGCATAGAAAGTAAAAAATCAGAATAAAAGAATGTAGTATTTGCAGATACAAAAGAAATATGTCATGCTTACCTCCTATATATTCTTTAAAAAACAAAACAAGCACGACCTTACCATTATTTTGAAACTTCTTGATGTATGAATCCTCCAACCATTCTTCAATCTGGTCGTGATATGGGTCATAATGGCATAGAAGAGTGTAGGTAAGTTTGGAAAACTTGTCAATATTATGGGGACCTTACATAACCATCAACCAAGGCCAAAGTGCCCCATCCTCCTGACAATTCTCCAAGTGTTGATCAATTCCTTCACATGAAGGATCTAACAGAATCATGTCATGCTTACTTCCTACATATTTAGGTAAAAACAAAGCAAGCACAACTTTATCTTTATTATGAAGATTTTTTAGATACGAACCTTCAAGCCATTCTAAGATCCTGTCATAAAAATTAGGATGCAAACTATGATTTTGATGAAATGGATATATCAATGGGGAACACATCATAAGAGGATTCATGACATCAATTAGATTATTGGTTTGAATGCTTCCTTTGATGAGATTGATCGTTTCAAAATGTAAAGCATAAACATTAAAATTCAAACTAATCAAAGAACAAATATGCAATGTAGAATATTCGATCTCCATAAGAATGAGTACATTGCCTTTTTAAAAAATAAATCGTTTAAAATCATCTTGCAACATGTCTTTTTCCCATGCGAGTGATGAAAGTGAGAGAACGTTAAATCCAGTTTCATAAATGTTATGTTTGAAATTAATTTCACCAAATATTGACATATCGAAAATATTAGATTGTGATGGAAAAAAGTACGATACCGTGGGTAAAATACCATGCACACCAGAATCTAAGAAGAGATCGGGATATAAAGAGTAAAATGAATTAGAAATGAGCACATGAAAAGATTATCTTGAGCTATGATAATTAACAATGGTATTCTCAAGACATTCATATTCACTTGCCTTAATACTTTCACTCTCTTTTGGTGATAAATCCTTCAACATAATACGATCATCTAAATTTGCCTCATGTATGATAGATAATTCAAAACTTTCACGACAAACATCTGATTTTTCTTGTGGATAAGGTATGATTTGTAGATGAGGGTTTAATATTTTTTCTTCCAATTGCAGATCTACATCTCTAATCAGTTTCATTGGAATGTTAGAATGCTTAAGATAATTTTCGTCACCTAAGTGTTCTTCAATAACTAAATTTAAGTACTGATTAGAGCAAGGGTTAGAAGAATATGGAAATTCATTTTGACCCAACATCAAATCTTCTTCCATGATGGTCGAGGATTGAGTATACAATGATTTAGAGAAAAAACCAATTTGATTGTCAGTAAGAACATTTTTAATAGATTCTACCTCCCTTGCTTGTTCAAAATTTTCGGATGGATTCCTTTCATCCTTCGAACAAAATTCTTATCGCAATTGAGTGGTAGGATTTGCAATCGATTCATCATTTGCTATTGAATGTGACTAGATGAAAGAGATGCAAGCATCATATAGAAGATTTAGTACAAATGACATGTCATCAAGATTAAATTTATAGAATACATGATGGATTCTTGTTGTAAAGTCTTTTGAAGATGAATTTCCATTGATTAATAAATTATGGAATTCTTCACATAATTGATTGTAATCATAGTTTTCAAAAGCATCAAAAAATTCATCTACAAACTGAAACCAATCAATAATGTGATATGTTGGAAAAGACTCAAACCAATGTTTAATCCGACCCCTAAAAGTAAAAGCAAACAATCTGCACAAAACCTTTAAATCATAAATATCATGCTTGATGCATTTACACCAAAACTTGTTAATATGGTTTTTTGCAGATACATTCCCCCCACCATCAAAGGTGAGTTTGGACAAGAGAGAGACTGTCTTGTTGGGAATATAAGGTAATGATAAGTGGAAAGCATGTTCCAACATAGTGATTTGGGGAGCCATGGGAAATTAATTAAATTCGAAACAAAGACTCCTATAAGGCCATCTTGTCAGTCTGGACTGCCTTCTAGTGCATTTAAAGATGACACAAAAGAAGGATTTATAAATCTGGAATTATGAAAGGCTAAGGGGTGAAACATTTAATCATTAAATTTACTAAGCCCTCCTTCTAGCGCCATTTGTTGACGGACAAATTTGACATGCCGTCAACTTGAAGAATAGATCTGGTCTGGGGTTGTCTAAATAACCCAAGTCGTTTGGTGTAACCTATTCTGACGGGTTTAATGGCTCCGTTAGCCAACTAGGTTCCTAAAGATAGAAAAATGAAATAAACCAACTAAAGAAAATATTCTAACAATTGACACAATAATTACGAATATTTATCTAAGAATGTGAATATACAATTGATTATGAACAATTTATATACAGTTTACAAGGTTTGCATGGAATCTTGCGAAAATGATTGTTTGATAAAGTTTCTGAATCAAATATGAACAACACTTCTTTTTGGCTTTTTTTTTTGAAGATATTAAACGAATAAATACTAAATGAATACGATTGAAACAGTGACACAAAAACAGTTAAAGCTAAATAATGTAATCATCGTTTCATTCATAAACAACTTAACTAAATAACACACAGAATAACCTGTAGCTGATCAATGAAACTAGTATTATCTTTCTGTGTTGTATGAGCTCCTGCATGTACTGTTGTTAAGGGAAACCTATAACAGAACAATACTAGCACTTCCAGAATACATTCAAAGAAGTATTTGATATTGGAGTAAATTAATAACAACAGGAAGTCAACTAATTAAAAATCATGTGATCTTAAGATAATCAACATTTAAGAACGAAAAAAAATTCAATTATGAGTATTGATATTATCCATCATTTAACATTAGAAATAAATTCCACAATAATCAAATGATCGATTGATCACACATAAAAAATGGAATAAGAAATTATGGACAACATATAACATTTAACAGTATGAAAACACCATATGATGACAAACTAAAGCTAAAATCAACCATAATAACATTCTCATAATACAACAGTAATGAAAGAAMGAAATGGAATAAGCATCACATAGGTCTAAAGCCAAAGATGAATTGCTTTCCCATATTCTTTCCCAAAATCACATGACCATATTGTAGTCCTGGAATAATTTTTAAGATAATAGACTTTTAAAGATTGAAAAAATTAATACATAAATGATAACAATTAACCATGCATTGATAAAATAGACTAAAACTAATTTAAATCAATGCATAATCAATTATTCAAAGAATATGAAGATATTATAATGAAAATAAAACCATTTTACTCACAGGACAAAAGCCATTAAGCAACCTAGAATTCCATATTCTTCTTTTAAAATACTTGTCCATTCTCCCAAAGATTCCAACCATCCGTTACTCCATTTGAAAAGAAAAAAAGTTTACAAAATAAATAATATACAAAAGAGAAAGGATTAAAATCCTCCTCTCAATTTCTTGGTCCCTGGTTCTGAACTTTCTCATATATTTATACAATGAATGAACAACCTGGGCGTCACTATTAATTTTCGCCACCTGAAATTTGTCTCGTAAAGAGACATCAATATCTTTCAAATCGTGCATTTTTTGGGGAAAATTTCTACGCGAAAGGTAAATGGGTCCATTTGGGTTCTGGGTTTTCAACCGTTTCATTTGCAAGGGAACGAGAAGTGAGACAAAGCAAGAAGCCATGAGATATTTGATTCATTCCTAACACCCATACATCATTCTCCTTTGGGAAACAAAAAATAAATAAAGTATTGTGATGGATCTAAAAAGCAAACTTTGGAAGTGTAGCAATGGAATATTTGTTAGTGCAAGAGGGGCCATTGGAGGCATCTACACTCTTTGAGATCACATAGTTGTTGAGTCCCTCCAATATTATGTATCTCAACATCGAGTGTGTACATTACTAGCTCTTAAATCAATTGGATAATAGATTCAACTTTTTAATATCTATGCCTTAGTGCATTATAGAGAAAAACAATATTGTTGGGATTTTCTAACATCCTATAGAGACTCCTTTCCAATATCTAATGGGATTATAGCTAAAGACCTTAATATGGTTCTCTCTACAAGAGAGAAACACAGGGGATCATTTATTAGAGATTCAATCAAAAAATCAAAGAAGCAATGGATGATCTGATTATGGATTGGGGCTTGTATGATCCTAAGCCAAAAAAGCAAAATATACTTGGACTAATAGAAAACTCGAGCTAGGGCATGTTTTTGAGAGGTTAGATCATTTTCTAATCTAGAGCTCTTTTCTCTGGGAAAATTTTAATATCTCTTCCTCCACCCCCCCATCCTTGTATTCCATTCATAAACCTATCATTATGTATCTTCAGGTAGATGAAATCTATGGTACAATCCCCTTTAAACTTAACCTTCCCGATGTTATAAACCAAATGCTTAAAATATCACAATAAACCAAAAGTACACACCATGTACACCATTATCAATGTGGAGCACATCTCCAATAAATATAAGAGAGATAAGTTACACAATAACTCCTTAAAGAATAGGAGAACCTCCTCCAAACACTCAAATATAGTCATACATCCAAATCACATGTTTCTCAATAATGAATACATGATCTCTCTATATATACCTATTCACACTTTGCACATGTGGCCCCTTTATTATTAGGCTGACCCTACTACTACATAGACAAGAAGATTGATATCAACATTATCAAGGAAGGAGATGGAATACTCATCAATATTCATGGAAAGGGGCATCACAAAACCTCTCTTCAACAAGATATTATCAGAGACCAACAACTACTACAAATTGGAAAAGTTACAACAACAATACATGGAATCAAAGGAAAGAAAATTATGCAACAACTAGCCATCAAGGATTAAGACTGAACATAGTTGATTTTGGATGGATGAATCATCATCAATGGAAAGAAGAAAGAAAGAACATAAGAAATTCATATTACTTGGTTTCATCACATGTAAAGCCTTTAATTGCAAAGCTTTGGGGACAAAGCTTTTTGGAGGGTACTATGATACGACCCCAAGGGTGGGGGGCATATATGGGGTTAAATGTACATGTAAAGTTTACATTTATATGTAGTAGGGTGGACCTAATAATAAAGGGGCCACATGTTCAATGTGTGGATAGGCATATATAGAGATCATGTATTCATTATTGAGAAACATGTGATTTGGATGTATGAATGTATTTGAGTATTTCGAGAAGGTTCTCCTATAATTTAAGGAGTTGTTGTGTAACTTATCTCTCTTATATTTATTGGAGTTGTGCTCCACATTCACATTGGCGCACATGGTGCGTACTTTGAGTTTATTGTGATATTTTAAGCATTTGGTTCATAACACTCAATCTCTAAGATAATCACTCCTTGGAAGTTATAGAAGAGGTGTGGAGCCTCCCAGTTGAAGGGTCTCTATCCTATGTATAGGAATAAAAAATTAGAGCAACCAAACATAATTAAAATATTTGGCCAATAAATCCTCTAGATAGAGAGAATAATTGCAACAACACTTGGGAAACCTCCATTCCATAATGGAATCTCAAGACATCACTCCTTATTACGAGTGGAGGAAGGAGAGATATCCGATAAGTTACATCAAGCATACAAAAAGGAATAAGAACACTTGAGACCATAGTCAAGAAGCTTGTGGCTAAAAGTGTGAGAAAAAAACACAACATTTTTTCACAAACATGCCCATACTCGACAAATAAAAAATCATGTCCAAGAAATAACTTTAGAGAATGAAGAATGGATTACCAAATTTGAGGATCTTTGCAATGGATCTTGTGAGCATTATATGAGTTTATATGTAAAAGAATTTTTAGCCTAAAAAAGAAGACGCACATGCCATGATTCAAGTCATTCTCAGTTAGGTTACAACTAATGAAAATAATGACTTAATATTGAGCATAGAGGAGGAGGAAGTTATTAGAGTTCTTTTGGGTCTTGAACTCGACAAGGAATCAAGTTTAGATGATCTCATCGTTCACTTCTACATGGTATATTGGACCATAATCAAACAAGACCTCTATCGAATGCTAAATGGTATTCAAACATAAAGTAAAATTGGGGGTAGGGGTAAATTCTTATTTCTAGCATCAGTTCCTAAGTAAGGCAACCACACTTCCATCATCAAGTTCTAAACAATATCTCCATGCAACAATTCCTACAAAATCCTGACAAAAATATTGGCAAACAAGCAAAGTCATTTGCTACATAATTTTGTAGTGAAGCACTAAAGAATTTTGTAAAGCAACAATAAATAATAGCTAATATTTTTCATGTTCAAGGGGCCATTCACTCTAGCGGATTCAACACTGATAAAGGAGTGGTTTTAAAAACAAGCATGGCTAATGCCTTTGGTAGTGTCAAATGCACATTCCTCTTCAAAATTCTCTATAAATTTGGCTGTGTGCCTGATCTCATTGGATGGATTAGAGCTTGCATTCGAAAACCTTGTAGCCCCCTTGGTGAACAATACATCAGCCTCGTACTTTCAAAGTGTGTGGGGCTTGCGACAAAGACACCCCCTTTCCCCTATGTGATATATCTTAATAGTGGAGACACTGGGAGGAAGCTTGAGCATGAGAGAAATATTGGAAATCTAAATGGGATAAAAATTGTCAAAGGATTTAAGGTGATACATCACTCATAATTTGCAAATGGCACTCTTTTAGTAGGAGGGGCCTCAATGGAAATAATCAATAGGTTCAAGATCATGTTGGACACATATATCGATGCCTCTTGGGGGGGGGGGAATAAAGTAAATATACGGATGGAATGCCTCTCAATAAACATTGCAACAAATAGTTTGGCCAGTGGAATTTTCTCTAGTGAGACATTGGATAACTTTTCGGTATTTTGGAATCCCAATCACAGTGATACACTCAAAGAAAATTAATGGATGCCAATTTTGTAGAATATAAAAAACAAAATGGATAAGTAGGGATCATAATGGCCTAATATGTTATGACCCAAGGGGCTCATATATGGGGCTAAATGTATATGATATGACCCCAAGGGGGGCATATATGGGCCTAAATGTATATGATAAGACCCCAAGGGGGGCATATATGGGCCTAAATGTACATGTAATGTGTAAATATACATGTAATAAGGTCGGCATAATGGTAAAGGGGCCTCATGTGCAAGTGTGAATATGTGTATATAGAGGTCATGCATTCATTATTGGAGGCATGTGAATTGGAAGTATGAGAGGTATTTGGTTATTTGGAGAGGGTTCCCTTATTTTTTAAGGAATTATTGTGTAACTATCTAGCTTGGACTTGTGATCCATGCTCACATAATGTACATGGTGTGTACTTCTATTTTTTTATGATAATTTAAGCATTTGGTTCATTACATTTGGTATCAGAGCACCGATCCTAGGGTTTTTCTTCCTCAATACAGTCATTTTGGAATTCTCACCATAATTTTTTATCGGACCCACTTCAGAAGGAGAAACCTATAGGATATTGAGAATAATTATCAGAGTACCCATGGTACAAATTTCAGCTTCTGGGTCGTTGTACTTTAGGAGATACACTCTGTGTAACCTACGATTTTTTACTAGTCCTGTAACTAGTCGCAAACATGTGTTCTGGGTAAAAGAGTCATAAATTCTTCATAGAAGATATAAATTCCATGAGACCAATTTCATTGGAACAAGTACATTCCTTAGTAATTTGGGTGCAATTTGCATAATCATATATCAAATATTGTGCACGTGGCACTCTGTACAAGTTCACTCTCCTGGAAAGGACAAAACTCAACAAGGTATGGGGAAGTTACAATAACTTCCACTTGACACATCCAATTTTGGTTAGACCCATGGCATTGCAAAGAAGAGATTTCATAGTATGACAGATTGCAATTTCATACTCAAAAGGGACGAAATTACATATATACACCAGAAGGAAGGTTGGCTAGGAGGACAGACTCCAAATCAGGGTTTCAAAGGTATGTTCACTTAAAACTATCATCACTTTTGATTGGAATGTCCGATTGAGATGATTCAAAATCCATTGGAAAGATAAAACATAGAAGAGAATATTGGAACAAGGATTACAACTATTTGAGATATTTATCCTTAATATATTGAGGTTGGAAGTTGAGGTTTGGGTTAGACCTCAATTAAGAATCAATGACAATACCTAACTTTAGTGGAGATGAAGACTATGATGAAATTAGTCTTGGGGAATGGTTGAGAATGATAAAGAAAATTGCAAGACTCATTTTGGGGCAGGTATTTGTTTGAATAGTGAAGCTGGTAAGTGGTGGTATAGATTTGATGAAGGTACTAGAAGAAGCACCACATGGGAAGTATTTGAAGAATTATTCTCAAATAAATGGATCAAGGATAAAATGCATAAAATTCAAGTGGAATTAAAGGAATCGAAAGAAAATGTCTCCAAATTGAAACAGGATAATGAAGAGCTAAGAAAATGTATTACAAAGAAAAACAATGAGTTCGCCAAGTTGCAATCCCTTAATGAATCACTCATGTAACATTTGAATCTTGTCAACTAAGACGTCAATATAGATGTGCTCATGCATTATTACTTGGTACTAGAAGTATGGCAGAAGCACAGTCTTTGCATTATTACTTGGGACTAGAAGTATGTCAGAAGCATGGTGAAGTATTCCTTGGACAAGGAAAGTATGCAGTGAAGATTCTTCAGAAGTTTGGAATGATGGATTGCAAATCCATGGACACTCCTATGACCACAGATATAACAAAAGTAAGAGACTTAGATTCTCATCTGGTCGACCTATCCCTATATCAACAATTGATTGGGTCATTGATGTATTTAATGAATACTCGACCGGATATTTGATTTTCTATAAACACACTAAGCCAGTTCTAGGTGGAACCTAGACATGAGCATTGGATAACTGCAAAACATGTTCGAAGATATATTTGTGGGATGCTAAACTATGGTTTAAGATATACCACATCCAGTGATATACAACTTCATGGATTCACAGATTCAGATTAGGCAGGAAGTGCAGAAGACATAAGGAGTACTTCAGGGACGTGTTTAAGCTTGGGATCCACTATGATCTCTTGGGGTAGCAAGAAGCAGAAGTTTGTCGCACTCAACACAACAAAAGAAAAATATATCGCAACATGTGAGGCATGTACAGAAGCTATATGGATGAGAAAGATGATTTCTGGATTATTTGATCAGGTTCCAGATTTAACCATAATATATTGTGACAATCAGAGTTGTATAAGGCTATCTGAACACTTAGTGTTTCATGAACAGTCAAAACACATTGATATCAAATACTACTTTATTCGAGATAAAGTCCAAGAAGGAGAAGTGAAGCTCCAATATATCCCCACAGATGAGAAAACAACAGATATTTTGACAAAGCCTCTGTTCAAGATAAAGTTTCCATACTTACGAGACAAGTTGAGGATCGTAGAGATAACTCCCTTAGCTGAAAGGGAAGAGATGGCTCTCCAGGTTGGGAGGGAGCATTGACATATCATTGATTATGGAGAGTCATTTTTCAGTTCGAAAAATGGTCTAGGATGAGCAGTTCCTTTCTAGTTCGGAAAGTGGTTTGAGATTTCTGACGGACAAGCATTTTCCAGTTCGGAAAATGGTCCAGATCAGACGGTCATTTTCGTAATGAAAATGGTTTGATAGATTGTTGATGTATCATAGACATCGATTCCCTTTGTGGCCAGTGTGGGGGAATGGTTTAGGACAATATTTATTCTTAGCAGTCACTCTCAGTAGTGGTCAATTAGAATGGTTCACCTCGTCGGGCATTCATTCTTTCGAATTTCACATTTGTGAGCAGTTTCGAAGAATGGTCTGTTTTGGAGGTTGGTGTAGGACAATCATTCCCTAGGGCAGACTCATTCTCTCCATGTTGCACTTTGTTTAGTGCCGGAGGAATGGCCCAATTAGGTGAATGGTCTAGGTTTAACAATCAGGGACATGCATTCCCTAGGGCATACTCATTCTCTCCAGGTTGCACTTTGTTTAGTGCGGGAGGAATGGCCCAGTTAGGTGAATGGTATAGTCTCAGAAATTAGGACAAGTATTCTTCTATGTTTGGGAAGAATAGTTCAGATAGCTCATGGATGGTGTTTTACTTTCTAAGGGCAGATGCTCTTCCAGATCTCATAGATGTGAGTGGAAGAATGGCCCAGATGACTCAGTTTATATCATGATATTGTTTTCTGTGTAGGTTGATATCAAATGATATGATCGCTATGGAGACTGTATGTCTCTAGATAGTATATGTATGCTACCATGGTGGATGTGTTCCAATGGTTATGATTATGTGTCACTGATTGAGTAGTCATATACTACTTGGTGTGGTTGTGTACCACTCGATAATAGTTGTGTACTACTATGGATAGACAGAGTTGTGTTCTATCAGATGACATTGTAATAATTGTCATGTAGATTATCTAGTTGGATAATGATGACAATGCTCGTGATTTTATCATGAGATAGCATGTGTGGCTATAATGATGCTACCGATTGAATGATTTGTTTTTTCTCAAGACCATTACCTGTTATACCTCCCTAGCTAGGAGAGAGTGTTGATATTAGGGTAGCTGCAGGAGGTATTGACCTCCACTTGTGACCTTTGATGAGATTAGAATATTCCAGGAAGCAAGAGAAACCATAAAAGACTTGGACATAACCCTAGAAGAGAAGTCGACTAAATAAAATATTTTATATTGAGTCTTTAGCACCTAGAAAGAGAAGTCGACCCAGACAACCTGGAAAAAGAAGTATAAATACATGACGCCAGTTCTCATTTGAGACATATATCTCAGAATTGAAGAAATCCACTTGTGCGCACTACAAAAGTCTAGTAGTGAGCAAGTCTAGGGAACAACTGCAGTTGCAGTCCTGCAATCTGTATTTTTGGTTTTTCTGGGTTGGACTTTCTTATCAGTCTTGGTTATCTTTGCTTGGTGCATTAGCCTTGGTTGGCTATTGATTTGCTACTGTAATTATTCTCTCTGTCAAGGTCAAGGTGCTCGGGGGTGGCATTAGTGCCTATGGTTGGGTTACAATATTGTTGTATTTTCTATGGTTAAACGAGCACACCCACTTTTCTAACAGTATATCATGGTTGGATTCAACTCTTTTGTTTCCTACTAGCTCATGACATCACGACAAGGCTCAAACTGGAACATATCTAAGTGGCACTTCTTCTGTCATCATGAGAGTTTCTCATGAATTAACAATCCATCATCTTGGACTTCTGAGTAACCATTCTGATACAATATCTTTGTTATAGAAAGTTTTCACCATGCTTCTATTGTTCATTGGAGGCTCTGCACAAGTTGTCTTCTTCCATCTACATACAAGAGTCTCTTTATGGTATACCTAAAAACCTTGAGGTTGCTCTACATACACTTCTTTGTTCAATTACTCCATGGAGGTGTACTCTCTGCCATTATCTGATCTCAACACCTTGGCATTCCTCTCAGTCAGGTTCTTAACCTGAGCTCTAAACTCCTAAAATCTTGCAAGGACTCCATCCTTGGTATTCAAGAAGTAAATCCACATCTTCCGAGAGTGATCATCGATGAAGATCACATAGTACAAGTATCCACTCAAGGAAGCAATAGACGTGATCCCATAAATTGTTAGAAAGTAATAGATGTGCTCATTTAACCATAGACAATATAACAATATTGTCACCCAACCATAGGCCAAAGCCACCCCCAAGCACCTTAACCATGACAGAGACTTATTCCGGAAGAAAACCAATAGCCAACTAAGGCTAATGCATCAAGTAGAGATAACCAAGACTGATCATAAAGTCCAACCATAACCAATAAAAAGTCTGAGCATAAACTAGGAATACAAATTGCGGCAGCTGTCGGCTGCAGCTGCTCCCCAGACTTGCGCACTTGCTCAGTTTCTACAGTGCACACTTCTTCCCAGCTAAAATTTCGAGTTGTGTGTACAAAATGAGGTCTGGCTACTTGTATTTATACTGTTTCCTAAGATGTTTGGGCCAACTTCTCATTCTGGAGGCTAAATACCTAATATTAAGTATTTCCTTGAGCTGACCTCTCTTCTAGGGTTATGTTCAATGCTTTAGGGTTTCTTCTTGCTTCCCAGAATATTCTATTATCATAAGGGTTACACGTGGAGATAAATACATCCCGCAACTACCATAATATCAACACTCCCTCCTAGATAGGGAGGTATTGAAGTCAATGGTCTTGAGCACAAACATACTAGTCAACCGGTAGCATCATCATAGTCATACAAACTATCTCATGATTAGATCATGAGCACCATTATCACTATCATCTGATAGCATCAACTGCATCATCTCTATAATTCATACTCCATCTGAGTAATCAAGCATGATGTAGAATAGGTCACTCACTCCACATAGTGATACAAGGACCATTCTTCTAATCCGAACATTCATCCTAGAAGAATGACTATCTCAAAGAACAATGTCATTTAATAGAATACAACTGTGTCTATCCATAGTAGTACATAACTACTATCCAGTAGTAAAAAACCACACCAAGTAGTACACGACTACTCAATCAGTGATGCATAGTCACAACCAGTGGAACACATCTACCACAATAGCATACATCTACTGTCTAGAGACATACAGTATCCATAGAGATCATATCATTTGATATCAACCTGCACAGAAAAAACAATATCATGATATAAACTGAGTCATCTGGGCCATTCTTCCACTCACATCTGTGAGATCTGGAAGAGCATCTGCCCTCAGAAAGTAAAACATTGACCATGAGCTGGCTGGACTATTCTTCTCAAGCATAGAAGAATAACTGTACTGATTTCTGATCCTTGACCATTCGCCTAACTGGGCCATTTCTCCAGCACTAAAAAAAGTGCAACCTGGAGAGAATGAGTCTGCCCTAGGGAATGCCTACCCCTGATTGTTAAACCTGGACCATTCACCTAACTGGGCCATTCCTCTGACACTAAACAAAGTGCAACATGGAGAGAATGAGTCTGCCCTAGGGAATGAATGTCTGGACCATTTCCTAAGGAAATGATTGTCCTGCACCAAACTCCAAAACAAACCATTCTTCAAAAATGATCACAACTGTGAACTTCGAAAGAATGATTGCTCGACGAGGTAGACCATTCTACTTGACCACTACTGAGAGTAACTGTTGAGAAGAAAGACTATCCTAGACCATTCCCCCACACTGGACACAAGGGGAATAAATATCTATGGTGCACCAACAATCTATCAAACCATTTTCATTACAAAAATGACCGTCCGATCTCGACCATTTTTCGAACTGGAAAATGCCTGTCTGTCAGAAATCTCAAACCACTTTCCGAACTGGAAAGGAATTGCTCATCCTGGACCATTTTTTGAACTGAAAAATGATTGTCCATAAATAAATAACACATCAGTTCTCCCTCCCAACCTGAGAGTTATCTCTTCTCTTTTCAATAAGGAAGTCATCTCCACGAGCTCTAACTTATTTCTTCAGTACACAAACTTTTTCATCTTGGACAGAGGCTTTGCCAAAATATCTGCTATCTACTCATTTATGGAGATATATTGGAGAACCACTTCTCCTTTCTGGACCTCATCATGGAGAATGTAATGCTTGATATCAATGTACTTCGGTCTTTCTAGAACACTAGTTTTCTCTGAAGGCTTCA
The DNA here is from genome assembly GCA_009831015.1 of Picea engelmannii. NCBI lineage: Eukaryota > Viridiplantae > Streptophyta > Pinopsida > Pinales > Pinaceae > Picea > Picea engelmannii. Next base: position 36,843 of record ML783732.1, read on the forward strand.
TATATCTCTTGATCATTACAATATATCATGGTTGGATTCAACTCTTTTGTTTCCTGCTAGCTCATGACATTGTGGCAAGGCTCAAACTGGAACATATCTAAGTGACACTTCTTCTATCATCATAAGAGTTTGTCATGGATTAACAATCTATCATCCTGAACTTATGAGTAACCATTCTGATACAATATCTTTGTTATAGAAAGTTTTCACCACACTTCTGTTGTTCATTGGTGGCTCTACACCAAGTTGTCTTCTTCCATCTACATACAAGAGTCTCTTTCTGGTGTACCTCAAAACCTTGAGGTTTCTCTACATACACTTCTTTGTTAAATTACTCTATTGAGGAGAACACTCCTTACATTCATCTGATGTAAACTCCAACCCATGGATATTGTAGGAGGTATAATGGCTCAGGTAGAGATATGTCTGGTTAATGGAACAAGCTATCATCATAGTCTTTCCCTCCATCTGGGAGAACCTTTAGTTCTAGATCTTGCAATGCTTCCATTCATAAGTCTTCCATACACGTTTCTTCATCACAACTTTCATTTCCTATGCTTGATTGCTTTTAGTGGGTTCAGACCAATTTGGTAGTCTTGTGATTCTCGATATAATGACTAGTTGTTCTGGATTTTCTTTCTCTCTTGGAATCTTCATGTTCTTCCTCATGTTTCTCTTTAGATCTTGGGTCCATGGATTTTTCTATAGATTCCATGCCCTGAAGATTCCAACTTCTTCCTTTCATCATAGGATCATGGATGTGGATGGACAACTGAGAATATTTTAAGGCTTATTTTCGAAGAAGACTTCTTCTAAAGTCAAACTGAACACATGTTGCTTTTCATGGCTGCTATCATCAATGGGAACATGGATAGATACTTCATAATCCTTGATGGATCACATTATTTAGGATTAGCTCCCTTCTAATCCTCGATTCATGCATGCTCTTCTTTTGGAATTATATAATTGGCTCCCTCCAACTAAGAGAGTCCACACTTCCGTCTGCGTCCTTATTTCCTTCTGCAAAGTGTCACAAGTCCTTTTCTAATTTCCTCTTCATTGTTGACTTCTTTCTGTTTTTACTTCTTCCAGGTTTCTTCAAGTTTGATTCTGATTTCAGCTTATCTTGCAGCTGTTACTTATGTTAATAGCTTCCACATGAATTGTTACCAAGTGTTTTCGATATACTTCATCTTTTCATGTGTATTGCTTGACTTGTAGTCATCGTGATAACAATCCTTATCTTGTTATTCTTCCATAGGTATTGTTTCTCTTTGAACATCTTATCTTCTAAGAAATAGATATGCAAGATATGTACATAAATTTATGTAAACATGGTATGTACAAGAATTATGAAGAATATTGTTACCTTGTCTTAGAAGAAGAAGTATGTTTTAGACTGCTTGGCATTCTTTGAGGGTTCCCTTTATTCAACAACTAATGCTTCGTGTGTTTCCTTCATTTTCTTTAACTCAGGACAATGATTCTTGTAGTGACCATATTTTACAGTTGAAGCATTTTATTTTTGACATATCTTTCTCTTGATTTGGTTTCTTCTTTGAGCCAAACTTCTTTTTGTTTTTGAAATTCTTGAACCTTGCTATGAAAGCTTAATCATCATATTTCTTTTGGGGTTTCTCTTTTGCACTAATCCTTGATTCTTCTTATGCACAACAAGTCCAAAGTTCTTCAAATGTGGGATACTCATTTCTTGTGTTCATGCTTGCGGAAAATGCATCCCATGTCCTGGGAAGGCCATTGAGTACTATATTTACTAGTTCGTTCTCTGAAATGATTTCTTCAATAGCTTGTAGTTGATATCTTAACTGGGATATTCTCATAAGGTATGATGTTATGTTGTCATCATCATTCATTTTTCATGTCACAAAGCTCATTCTTCAGACTCATTACTTGTCCAATGTTTCTGACTGAGAAGAGGTTTGTTAGGGCATCATACATCTTCTTAGATGAGTCAATATGGGACATGTAGGGTATCAAGTGGTCTTTTATAGAGTCCACTATGATACTCATGGCATTTATGTCACTGTCTTTGAATTTCTCCATAACTGCAACGTTCTGAGGTTCCTTCTCTTTTCCTTCTTCGAACTGTGGTTCCACGATCTTTCCTTCAATGATATCCAACACTTTATTCTTGGCAAGGATGAGGTCAATCCTTGTCTTCCATCCTATGAAGTTAGAAGCCCCTTCTAACTTGTTTTCTAACTTCATAGAGTAAGTCATAAATGTTATGACTTGGTCAACCCTTGATTTTGACCAAAAACTCAAACTTGACGTCTTAGCTTGTTAGAAAGTAATAGATGTCCTCATTTAACCATAGACAATATAACAATATTGTCACCCAACCATAGGTCGAAGCCACCCCTGAGCACCTTAACCTTTATAGAGAATGATTCCAGAAGCAAACCAATAGCCAACCAAGGCTAATGCATCAAGCAAGGATAACCAAGACCGATAAGAAAATACAACCATAACCAATAGAAAGTTTGAGCCTAAACTAGGAATACAGATTGTGGCAGTTGTCGGTTGCACTTGCTCCCCAGAATTGCGCACTTGCCTAGTTTTTGCAATGCACACTTCTTCACTGCTGAAATTTTGAGCTACAGTGTACAAAATGAGGTCTGGCTACTAGTATTTATATTGTTTCCTGAGCTGTCTGGGCCGACTTCTCATTTTGGAGGCTAAATACTTAATATTAATTATTTCCTTGAGTCGACTTGTCTTCTAGGGTTAAGTTTAATGCTTTAGGGTTTCTTCTTGCTTCCTAGAATAATCTATTCTTGTCAGGGTTACATGTGGAGATAAATACCTTCCACAACTACCATAATATCAACACTCCCTCCTAGCTAGGGAGGTATTGAAGGCAATGGTCTTGAGCACAAAAATGACTATGGTACAAATTGACCGTCGAAGTCCATCATTGTGCCATGTTTCGTGTTACACATTTTGCAATCAAAAGTTTGGATACATACAATTTGACCATCGGGCCCTCACGTCTCCTGAGTATAACTTGTAGCCCTGTTTTCAAGCCCATCAAGATTCCCTGTTCCAAATACATCTCATGCTTTTATATCACGAGTCCAACCAACAACTTCCCCATTGCATACTTGGCCACTATTTCTAGCGCTGATTACTGACCAGACTTGCTCAACATTGCGCTTCCATTGTTCCGCGACCTACAAACAACACCCACAATTCTATGATACACAAATTGACCACCGAAACCTGTCATTGTGCCCTGCTTTGTGTTACACATTTTGCAGTCAAAATTTTGGAGACATACAATTTGGCCATCGACCCCTCATGTTTCCTGAGTATAACTTGCGACCCTATTTTGAAGCTCGATCGACCGCTTTCCATACTTGGCCATTTCTTGGAATTTCTTTTGCGGGTTGGCGGGTTCACGAAATGTCCAATGCTTAATCTCTCTTATCCACCCCCGCCACCTTCGCACTTCTTTCTAGATATGCAATTATTAATATTTAATGCTAATATCTCATCGTTCAGGAACCGTTAAGTTTGTCATTAATGTCCGAAAGGCTGGAGAAAATATGCCATTAATGTGAATTAAACCAAGATTTGTGGAGGGTTGTGTTATCCTTTCCAAGTGTTCATTTCAAGCATCATGCAATCTCTTTCATGCGTCGTCCGGTTGGCGGCTTCACGAAATATCCAACCCTTAATCGCTTTTCGTCCTCACTGCCACCTTCGTACTTTTTTTTAAATATGAAATTTGTAATCTTTAATGGTAACAACTCATTATGCATGAATCGTAGAGATTGTCATTGATCAATGAAAGGGTCGCGAAGATCTCCCATTGATACACATTAAACCAAGATTTGCGGAGGGTCATATTATTCTTTGCGAATGTTCATTTCAAACATCATCTTGAGCAAACAAACATTCTCGTTAACTTATGGTAGCAGTTCGACGACAGTTCTGTCTAGATACAGTAAACACCTTCAGGCATGATGACTAGAAGTTCCAGTGCTCCAGGGCATATTCTTACTACTCATCTCCCTCCGCCCAAAAGAAGAAAAGGAGATGATCCCTTGGTGCACTGAGATATATATTTCAAGCCAAAGAATTCCAAGGCAGCCCCCTACTTAGACAACCCGACTGCCTGCAATGATGGCCAACGCAAAGGTTGATGCGGTCAATTTCGAGCTAGAAGAAGATGATCTGATGAACGATGATACGACAATGGATGATGGCAATGCATACATTGTTCCCACTCCTACACCCAAATTGAAATCAACCACAATGGGGGGCACTTCCTGGCTCGGCAATGGCGGCCCTAACAAGACCAAAGGAAGGGGTTTTAGAAAAGAAACCGATGTTGAACGCAATAGCCGCTTTGCATCTCGAGAGTTTGAGTCTCTTGCATCGAATGACAGTCCTCGCTCTCAAATATGTATCCTTTCCTTTCATTTTTGGGGTTTTGGATTGGGTTTGGATTTTTCCCTGGTACAACCTGTGTCCCTAAAGTCTTTCACTGTATGGAAATGGTCTCTTGATGCGCCCATAGATATATTTCAAGCCAAATAATTATTCAATTGCGAGACCACTCTCCTGTTGTCTAGATATACAATTAACATATTAGGGGATGAGGACCAGAACTCCCACTAGTGCAAGGAATATTCCTACTACTCATCTCCTTCCACCCAGAACAAACTAATTTGGGCCTCTGGAATTGCTCGTGCAGCCTGTGTCCCTGAAGTCTTTGCCTGTGAGTAGGGGGTCTCTTGGTCCCCTTCCACCTAGAACGAATTAATTTGGACCTCTTGAATTGATCATGCATAATGTATCCCTGAAGTCTTTGAGTGTAAGGAGGTGGTCTCTTGGTCTATCCTCACTTTCAGTTTCGAGCTCTTCCGCTTTCCCTACAACATTGTTTCTCTTCTTCCTCACGAGAATCTTGTGAGAACTATCAATTTTACCGTGAGGATGGGTTCTTATGTCCTCCTGCGTTTGAAGAATTGTGGGTTTCTTTCTTACTGGGGTGGGCCATTGGAGCGATGCTGTAGGATGTCGTACTCTTGGCAGTGGTGGTCGTGGATTGGAAACTCTTCTCACCGAGGCATTTTCCCTGTTATTTATACAATTAAGTGGTGCTTTGCAATGTCTCTAGGTCATCAACATTAGGAGTAGGACTGTTGTTGACTTGCTTCAAGCCAAAGAATTATTCCACTGTGGAACCACTCTCCTGTTTCTTTGTCGCCTCAGGTCTTCCGCAAGATATTGAGATTTTGGAAACCAACATTGACCTTCCGAGGAGAAGACTCCAAGGACTTCCTAAAAAAGCATGGTAATGAGTTTTGTATGCATGTTGAAGAGCATTTCGATGGCTCCTTCATGTTGTCCCACTAGAGGAACAACACATAATTGTATGCATGTTTTTTTTTTTTGTAACTCCTGTACCTGTATTTATGACAAATATGTTCAATGCTTCAGTGCAAAGAACTCAGTTCAATGTCTATGGATAAATATAAGTTGCCCTGTATTTTTTTTTATAGATTTACTATTAAAAAATTTGCCTTGGACTCTTGGTTGGTGCTTCTTTGTTGGATCTAACACCTCTTCTCGTTTGCATGGTTCGATAATCTCGTAATTCTTGAATATTGTATTGGCTCAAGTAATTTGATCTAATATGGAGCATTGAACAATTATATGACAATGCATTGTGTCGATCCCATCAGGCTTTTATGAAAACATAAATGAATTTTAGACAATTTCAAACCAACATTCAATTCTATTCATAATGTAGTTAGAACATAGCAACACTAATTCATGATGCAGCAGTTGGGGCCCCGCCTTAGAAGTTTCGTTTTCATCTCAACCTTGCTGAGCAAACGATTTCTTATTTCCCTTTCTCTTCCTTGATTCCTTTACTCCGAAAGGAAACATTTTATTAGTTGTCCATCACCTAGCCTCTATTTGAGCACTTTTACTTTATTAATGAAACTACCAAATTTTTTCTACGCGAATAAAAAAAAAATTGATATATGGTGGATGAAGTCAAATGGGACTATGAAATCAACCACAATATTAAAATTCAACTTCGTCATTGTTATTTCTAGATATGCAATTATTAAGCTTTAATGCTAACAACCCATCATGCAATAAGTTTAATACTTAAAATAATATGCCAAAGTCATTGAAGAATGTATCAAGAACACAATTACTCCCACAAGTTGCAATAAAAACAAATCTTCAACAAAGCATTTGCTCACACCCTTTTTAATGGTACAAGCACAATAGAACGCGAGTAAGTGGATAAAATATTGGACTAGAAAATGATGGCTTTGCAACAATGGGGCTTGTTTGAGACCAATTCTCGCTTTCGAAAATTGCCCTCCACCTAGTCGTTTCCCCTTTACTTTCTCTTTCTTGTTACTTAGTCGTTTTTCCTAAAATGTCTTGCTGCGCGGGTTGGTGGACTACTGGGTTCACATTTGCACTCATGTTTTTTATATCATGATTTTGACCAAGCGCTTCCTCGTTCCATACCCAACCACTTTTTCGATCGCGAGTTCTCAAGCAGGCAGTCTCTAAATTGCACTTCCATTGTTACGTGACCTGCAAACAACACCCGGGCTTCCGCGATATACAAATTGACTTCTGGACTCCCACATCATCCCCTCTTCCGTGTTACACATTTTGCACTCAAAATTTCCAAGACATACAATTTGAGTCGGGGCCTCATGTCTCCTCAAGAACCCTTGACACACTATTTTGAAGCCCATCCGACCGCTTTACACACTTGGCCATTTCTTGGAATCTCTTTCGCGGATTGTCTGGTTGGTGGGTTCAAGAAATTTCCAATTCCTAGTCGTTGTTTCCTGTGCTAGCCACCTTCACACTTCTTTCCAAGTATATGCAATAAGTATACAACTTGTCCAGAAACATACAGAAAAGATCTTGCCAGGAAATGGGATATCTATTATAGATTTGAATATATTATCCCTTATTTTCCCTCTTCTATACTTAATCAAATTCCCGTTTCTTTCCCCCCTCTACTTTCTCTTTTTGGTTACTCAGTTGCTTTCTGAAAATGTTTAACTATGCAGGTTGGCGGACTCACGGGTTCACATTTGCACTCGTGATTTTATATCGCGACTCCGACGGACCGCTTCCCCATTCCATACCTAGCCACTTTTCCGATCGCGGATTCTCGGGCAGGCGGGCTCTAGATTGCACTTCCATTGTTCCGTGACTTGAAAAAAAAACCTGGACTTCAATGATATACGAATATACTGCCGAACTCCCACATCATACCCTCTTTCATGTTACACAGTTTGCACTCAAAAGTTTCGAGACATACAATTTGACCGTCAGGTCCTCACGTCTCCTGGGGAATAATTGTCACCCCATTTTGAAGCTCATCTGTCCACTTTCCATACTTGGCCATTTCTTGGAATATCTTTCGCGGATCGTCGAGTTGGAAGGTTCATGAAATATCCAATTCCTAATCATTGTTTCCTATGCTCGCCACCTTCGCATTTCTTTCTAAGTATACAATATTTGAGGTTTAATGCTAACAACTCACCATGCGGCAATCATAAAGATTGTCATTGATGACTAAAATCCTCGAGGAGACAGTCACGCTGAATATCCCTACACAACTTGTCTAGAAACATGCAGAAAAGATCCTGCCAAGTAATGGGATATCTATTACAAATTTCAATATATTAGCGAAAATGAGTTCGATTGACCGTTTATGTATTCTATACTTAGCCACTTTTTTTTATTGCGGGTTCCTGGATAGGTGAGCTCAAGATTGCGCTTCAATTGTTCCACGACCTGCAAACAACACTCGAAATTCCACAATATACAAACTGACCTTTGGACTGCGCCATCATTCCCTCTTCCGTTTTACGCGTTTTGCACTCAAAATTTCTGAGACATACAAGTTGACCGTCGAACCCTCACCTCTCTTGAGTATCCATTGCAACCCTATTTTGAAGCCTGTCCAACCGCTTTTCATGCTTGGACATTCCTTACTTGCTCTTCCTCATCTCCGTCCCCACCACCTTCGCACTTGTTTATAATAAAAAATTGTTTATAAAACATTATATATATATATATATATATATATATATATATATATATATATATATATATATATATATATATATATATATA
>ML783732.1:46525-64442 GCA_009831015.1 Picea engelmannii
TATATATATATATATATATATATATATAAGAGTCTTATTTATAATAAAAAATTGTTTATAAAAACATTATTATATATATATATATGTTCTTATTTCTAAATATGCAATCAGTAAGCTTTAATGCTAATAACTCATCATGCAGGAACCGTAAAAATTGTCGTTAATGAGCAAAAGGCTCGAGGAGATCTCCCATTAATACGCATTAAACCAAGATTTGCGAAGGGTTATATTATCCCTTCCAAGTGTTAATTTCAAACATCATGGAATGTCATTCGCACGTCGTCGGGTTGACGCGTTCACGAAACCTCCAATCCTTAATTACTCTTCACCGTACCTGCCACCTTCGCACTTCTAAGTATGCAATAACTAAGCTTTACTGCTAAAACCTCATCATGCAACACCCATAGAGATTGTCATTAATGAGTGAAAGGCTTGAGGAGATTTCTCATTCACACGCATTGAACCAACATTTGTGGAGGGTTATATTATCCCCTCCAACTGTTCATTTCAAGCATCTTCTGGAGAAAACAAACATTCTCGTAAACTTATGGCAACAACTTGACAACAGTTCTGTGGAGATACAATGAACATCTTCGGGTGTGAGGACCATAACTTCTAGTGGTCCAGGGCATATTCTTACTACTCATCCCCTTCCACCCAGAACAAAGTAATTTGGATCTTTGGAATTGCTCGTGCAGATTGTGTCCCTGAAGTTTTTGACTATAAGGAGCTGGTCTCTTGGTGCGCCGATAGATATATTTCAGGCCAAAGAATTATTCCATTGTGGGACCACTATTCTGTTTCTTTGTCACCTCAGGTCTTCCATAAGATGTTAAGATAGTTGGAGCCAACATTGATGTTCAGAGGAGAAGACTCCAAGTAGTTCCTAAAAAAACATAATAACGGGTTGGACCTCTTGCCTGAGTTCCTGGAAGACCCGATGACAGTTCCTGAAGATATCAAAAGCTTGTAGGTTAGTTCATTTAGAAATCCATTCCGGGAAATTACCTGGCTGTTTACAAGAATAACGAGACATGAATCCACAACAAGTATTTCTCGCATGGTTCTTTATATTTTGTATTTCACAGTCAAGGAACAAGCCATTTTTTATTGGGGGAAGCTAATTTCCATTGAAATCTGTTCCCAGTTGTCAAGCTTCAAAAAGGAGAAGAAATTTTATATGTCATCCTACTTGGTTTTCACGATAGTGAATAGTTGTCTGTTTCCAAAACTGTCTGTGTCCAAGAAGGTAAACTTGGAATTCGACCCAGTAACCTTATGGTACCAGGCCTTGTGGAGGCATAAGGCCTCCCACTGTTTTTATGAGGTTTTTAATGACTTTGTCTCTATTTTCAAAGATTTATTGTTAGGAAAGGATGCTCCCCGCATGTCTGACTAGGCAACCAAGTTTTTGGACAGGAAGGGGGCACTTGAACAAATAGAGAATTACAGTGTGATAAGGATTTTGGCTCTAAGGAAAATCTTGCTTTCCTTCCATATCACATTACAGACATAATGTTTGTTACAGAAATAGCAAGACAATACAACTACTGGTTGCATTTATTCCATGAGAAGAGAAAAAACAGTTCATTCCTCTGCCTTGGAAAGTTGGGGACTTCGTGTTGAGAAACGTCAACAAAATTGACGAATTCTTAGCCCATTTCAACAACTTGAACTTAAGATATGCTGAAAGGCTAAGAGGGTTTGACCCTAATGGAATTTTTTTAGAACATTTACTTGCAGTTGGCTTCAACAATTTTTTTTTCCAAAGACGCCTAAGCGAAAACAGAGACACTGACGAAAACACTCCTGCTTCTGACACCGACGACCTAGAGACATTGCAAAGCACCACTTAATTGTACAAGCAACATGAAAAAGACCCTGGTGAGAAGAGTGTTCAATGCCCGAATACCACTCCCAAGAGTACAACATCCCAGAGCATTGCTCCAATGGCCCATCCCGATAAGAAAGCAACCCAGAATTCTTCAAACGAAGGAGGAGATAACAACCCTCCTCGTGCTAAAATTGATAGTTCTCACAAGCTTCCCGTGAAGAAGAAGAGAAAAAAATTTATAGGGCAAGCGAAAGAGCCCGAAATTGAGAGTGAGAACATGGAACTTGAGACTGATCTAAATAACGTATTCCACAACGTTGATAAGCCTGAGGACATGATCCGGCATAGTCTCCCAATGGAAATAACCGAGACCAAAATTTTTGACGAAGATGAATCCTTTGTATTCCAGAGCGTTGTTTTTGACAACGAGTCTAAAAATTTAATTATTGAAAAGAGAGATGTAAAAAATAAGAAAGGGAAATCTCGTTCATAGATTAACCTTGGGAACATGCGGCCGTCCCAAATCTCATGATTTCACCGAGAAACCATAGATGCTCTTGATGATTCCATTGGAGGCATTGAGGCCGAAAATGCCAGACTGAAGGACCGAGTCAAGGAATTGGAGGAAGCTTTGATTCCTATGCCATTGCTTGCCAGTCCTTTAGCAATAGCCATGTCTGCCACACTGCAACCAAGTTAAAAGGATCCTCCAGCCTCCTCGCATCATGTAGAGGCTATGTGGAGAAGAATATCAAGAAAAGAATGGAGCTGATTATTGAGGCTTGGGAAACATTACAAAGTATGTCTTCCCTTGGAACGAAGGCAAATGCTTTGCATGAACATTTGCAGGCAGATTTTAAAAATGAAGAACATTTCTATTTAGACACGGTCATCCCTTTTGGAATCCATGTCAACAACATGACATATATGAGAAGAAGACAAGAAGATATCCCCTCCCAAAACCGGATCACTCAATTAAATGCATGCTGGAAAGAGAAAGTGAAGAACTTGCATCACATTGTCCGATCACGTGAACAAACCATATCAAAGAAAGAAGAATTATTCAGAACACTGACCAAAATAGACTTAGCTGGAAGTACCAACGAGGTCCAAGACGAAGGGCAACATGTAGTTGGCACGATTCTAGTAGCCGTCGACGACAACAATAAAAATGCATCAACAAACAAATAACAAAGGGGGATATATGTACCATCACTATAAGTCTATACTGATCACATCTTGCTTTGTTTATCAATCCAGTTATTCCACCTTTTTAAATAGAAATGTTTAGCCAAAGATTGATACTTTCCAATTTCTTTTTTTCAGGTCTTGCTCTCTACCGTCGCCCACTTCTTCTTTCTATAGTCCTATTTCTTGTATACATTTCTCTTATGGTCCGCGGGAGACCCAATCCCAGTCTATATGACAAACACATTTAAATTTCCAGGAATATGTAACTGACAATATTATCTTTTGATATATTTCAAATAAAACTATTTTTATCTCCTTTTATATTTATGTGCTCATAAATTTTTATCTTCAACTATGCTGAATGTCAAGAGATTGTGTTTATTTAATTTGAATGTAACTTTATATGTGACTTGTGTGTTTTATCTTTTTCTCATGCATATCTTTTTCTCCTGCTATGCATATAACTTTATTTGTCCTGACACATATAGAGACACACAAGTCGGATGATCTATTTAAAGAAGTGACTATGAAAATTGTACTTAACTCTAACCAGTTAGAAGTATACATAAATCATTATGAATGAATTTCATAAATACATTGAAGAGATAAAACATGCAAGGTAGGAATTTAAATTTCAAACATAGCAAGTCAGAGTACTGGTAAAAAATAAAAGCAAGATGGATTATATACTTTAAAAAACTAAATGGTTTCAATGCCAGAATTGCTCTAGAGGCCACATGTGATTTTCTGCCTGGATACCACCTGTGTTTCATGCTGCTTGCCATGTCTCCACTGCAGTTTCCATTTGCCTCCGCTACTTTTCCCCCATCCCTATGCATTTATTCCCAATTCAACCCGATAAAAACTGCGCTACCATGCAACACTTGTTTATTTAGACACATATGGTAAAGAATACTTTAACTATACCTATGTTCATATTTATGTTCTTGATATGATTGATGGGACTACGATCCTTTCCTCCACTAGACTTGGGGTTCTTCATGAAAAAGGGAAAGTATATTTATTTATGAAGTTAAGGATATAAATTAAAAGGAATATTTATTAATACTTCAAAAGGGAACAAAATGTCTTTTACAAAATGGACTAATGCTTTCGTAATGGTGCTTTCACCAACTCATTTTATTACTATTTTCCCAACTAATAAAGTGTCGGGATAAAGAGCATATGTATGAAGATGATTAAAGAATGGTCATTCCTCGTACTTTGTCGATTATGGATGGTCCGATTTGTGTTTGAAGAGCTAATGATGGTTATGGGCATTTACAAAGCCCCACGCCATTGTGATAATATGATGGAGGTGTACAAGAAATACACTATGCAAAAACAAAAATGCTATACTCTTTATTAATCGGAGTTAAGCACGGGAAATTGATGCATCATTTGTATGCATTTCTTACGTATAGAGAATCACGTGTAATTTTTGTCAAATAAAGAAGTGTATTTTATAATTAATATTAACGTGTAATTTTTGTCAAATAAAGAAGTGTATTTTATAATTAATATTAAAGAGATTGTAATATTCATTTCATGTCGATAAAGTATATGAATGTTTAATATAAAATATTATACAAAATTATAATAATAATAATTTATTTTTAAGGTTACAATTAAATCAACACTAAATTGATATATGCGACTTTCTTGTTTGTGGGATAAGAGATTTTATCTATACAACGATTTGATTGCTAAAATCTACGGAAGTATACATACCCTATCCTTCTCTGGAATTGAACCTGTGATGATATACTAATAATAATAAATGTAATGTAAGCTAAACAATACTCATTCACCAATATGTATACACATAAAAATATTACTATAAAAACTAAATCATATCAACTATTGGAAAAAATGAATCTAAAACAATTTTGCTTGGATGTCTTGGTTCACAAAGTTTGTTGTATGTTCATAAACATAATACAACTTGTTAGTACTTTTCAACAATAATGGTCAATACATGCCACTCCAAAACACATATTGCATCAAGAATTTGCCAAAGACATTGCGACGTAAAACAAGTAAGGGACGTATTAGTTGTAGATATAATGTGTATTCAATGTTTTTTAGGGTTGCTTGGTTATTTCAAAATGATATGCGTAAAAATAGATTATATTCCAAGTCTCCAAAACTTTTCATACTTGGTGGATCCCCTCAGGTTAACAACAAATTTAGAATAGGAATATAGGTTAGGATTCATTTTCATGTTAGCCTTCCATAACTACCATTTAGTTAACTATATCGATTTGCAAACGATGTAAATCCTTTCTAATATTTTAGAAAGATATGTAATGGGAAAGAAAAAAGAAGAGGAAAAGTGTAAGTAGCTATGCTTTACCTAAATCTTGACTCACTTAGAGGCTACTTTTATAGGAGTTCACATTTAAGAATATTTCTTTCACATCATCAATGAAAGCATGAGCAGTGTTTTATGGACCCACAAATGAGGTGTATTATTTTTTATGCATTCATTACCTAAATAAATTTAGTAATATTTTGTGTCACTATTTTGTCAATATATGTGGATGTTTGAAGCCATGTGACAGATTAGTGGTGATTTCCTCACATTCATGGATTCTCTATACCTTACAAGATCTATGTTATGAAACTTTATTATTAGTCCCTACCATGGGATTATAACATGAGTTTGCTTTTGATGTGACATTGTTGTGATATTAATTTGCTTTTTACCATAAATTTGTGTATACAATGTAATGTTTAACATAGGAAAACAAATATATATTTTTGGATATAATAAAAATATTTGTGTTTCTAATTTCTAATTGATTGATAGAATTGAAGTGTTATTGCTCCCTTCAGATATTTCAATATCTAGAATTAACTACATAATCAATGAATTTCAACAATCACTACATCTAAATATAAAAAATTGTATTATGTATTTATTATTATGCATTATTATATTTATATTATATTTATTATCTAATATATTATTTATTATTATATTTATATTATATTTATTAACTAACATATTATTTATTATTATTATATTTATTATCTAATACATTATTATTTAGATTATATTTATTATCTAATACATTATTATTTAGATTATATTTATATGTAATATAATAAATATTATATAAAAATATATATTATAAATTTGAAAGGTTTATTTTTAAAAAGAAAAATTGAATATTTTTAAAATGTAATCACATTTTAGTTTAACTTAGTTGGAAGGAAATTTAGGTTAATCCCAAAACTATACAACAAATCTATAAACTAAGTGTTATGGAGCACCAAGTCTTTCTCCATTCCTCTTCCTCCATTCCTTGTGAGTCTAGGTCAAATTCTTTGAATTCCAATCTTTCTAACGATATTTTTTTCATTTTAAATATAGAGTGTTAGCTATCATCTCCATTTCCAAATCTACTTTGCAGGGACTAAGCTGCCATGCAACCCTTGTTTAATTATGCAAAAATTAGATAGTGCATTGATTCTTGTCCAATACAACACGATTTCATAAATATTTTATTAGATTAAGTTGTTCCCAAATTTTATGTTTCAACATTTGATTGTAACCTTATGGACATAAGTTTGTATTTCTTGATTTAATGTACTAGCCATTTATTTCCTATACATTTATTTCTAGTATTCACTCATTATGTTTTTTTTAACATTTTTTACTATACCTTTAATTACTTTCACTTGTCTTTTTGTTACTATTTCTTTGGGTTAATTAACGAAACCTACAAACATTCATACTTTTAACAAATGAATATGACACAAAATGACTAGTATTGACAAAATATAAATACAAGAAAATAAACAAGCCTTAAGTTGAATATTGTAATTGAGATTTTAAATAATATATCATAAAAACATAAAAATAATTTATAAAATTTGTCACATTAATAAATATAATTATTCTTGTAAAAACATTAAAATAAAAATATATAAAATTGATCATATCAAAATCAAAATATCTCATGAAAACTAATAATCATCATTTTTATTTTTATTTTTTATTAAACAAAAATTAATAATAACATATAAGACATGACACTATTAAATATTTTTAAATTTATTTTTTATATTTTAAAAATAAAATTATCTATAACCTTTTTAACCAATCAAAAAATAAAATGAATAAAATTTATTTATTTTTTCTTAAAAAATCAATTTAATAAATTGTTCTGAAACATTATAAAACTTTATAACATAAAAATAAATTAATATAAAATTAAAAAGTTTTGACTTACCTTTAAATATATATATTCCTTAAAGTTTTGACTTAAAGATAAAAATATAAATATTCCTTGCTTTGAAACCTTTTTAACCAATCAAAAAACAAAATAATAAAATTTATTTATTTTTTCTTAAAAAATCAATTTAATAAATTGTTTTGAAACATTATAAAACTTTATAACATAAAAATAAATTAATATAAAATTAAAAAGTTTTGACTTACCTTCAAATATATATATTCCTTAAAGTTTTGACTTAAAGATAAAAATATAAATATTCCTTGCTTTGAAAAGGACTAATAATTTCTTTTTAAATAAATATATACCTTGTATTACATAACATCACAACAAATTATATATTAATATAAAATTAAAAAGTTTTGACTTACCTTTAAATATATATATTCCTTAAAGTTTTGACTTAAAGATAAAAATATTCCTTACATTGAAAAGGACCAATAATTTCTTTTTAAATAAATATATACCTTGTATTACATAACATCACAACAAATTATATATAGTTAAAATTAAGAGATTCACAAGAACTAAAGCAATATACATACATGCTTTAAGGTCTTAATATATGTGTTAACTTTTAGGTTTTACAACAATAAATTATTGCTTAGCACATGTTCTTGTTTTTCTTCTTTCACTTATTAATCACCGACACATTAATAAATTCATCTTATAATTTGGTTTTAACTAACTTTGTTTATTTGGTTTAGCAAAAAAAACATGAGATGAGTTTGGAATGAATTAATACATATACGAAAGGATAATTCAAACTTGGCTATGAATTAAAATTAATTATAATAAACACATTATGATAAGGGAAAAAATGTATTTAAAATATATTATTCAAAAAATATTCAATGCGCATATCGTGCATAGAATGTTTAGTTTGTAGGCATATCATTCTTAATCCTCTTAAATGCATTTCAATGTTCAAATTGGGCTTACATGTACTTTCTTTAATTGCAAATTGGATTCATTTCGAGGTTATAAATAATGAAAAGTCTTTCCACCATCCCCTTAACTTAGACTCATGAGGGTGTTGAGATGTCAGTTTTTTTTTTTTTTTTTGTTTCACGGAAAAGTTACTCCATATATTCAAACAGAATATAAAAATTTACACAACAACGTCAATAAACTTGAATAAAGGTATGTTTTTGTATCAGCGGTCAGTTCACAAAACAGTAGGATCACCAAATGGTCAAAACTGGGAATTTTACAAAATCAGTAAATCGGTCAGATTGTAATCCGTCCCTGTGAAGTCGCCGAATGGACTAAGCCTGTTGCAGATCAATGATTTCTGTTGCCAATAGATCTGATATCCAGAAAGGCTTCCAGTTCAGATTTTGAGTAAGGTTGGTGGACCCTCGTTGCCATCCTCCCATTTGGAGATGGTCAAGAAACTGAGGGGACGGGATAGAGCCAATTTTGATAGGTGGTTTGCGATAGTGTTCTCTTCTCTGTATATGGGAGGCAGAGAGGCTCTTGAACAGTCTTGTGGCTTCAATAGTTTTCTCTTTCCAACATTCAAGAGCTGCTAATCGGAGGTCGGCCTTGTCATTTATCCAATCGATAATGATTTTTGAGTCTCCGAGGAGTAACATCTCATCGATGTTTAGCCTTTGAGCAAGGATAAGGGAAGCCCACGCCCCCAGTAGTTAGGCCTTAGTGTTGGTGCCTTGTCCGCCATTCAGAGTCCATCTGTAAGAAGTATGGTCTTTGATGAAGATGTGGCCCCCCGCCCCACAAAGAGATCCATCTGGTTGAGCTGCTCCGTCAAACCAGGCAATGGCTTTATCAAAAGGAAGAGTTGTAAGAGATCTGCATTTTGCCCGAGCAGTGATGGGAGAAGGTTGGGCAACTGCACTAAGAATAAGGTTTGTCACCAAGTAAATCAAAGGGGGTTTATCATCAAAGATGGCGACATTTCTTGCCAGCTAGACGTTCCAGCAGACAGTGGCTGGCAGGGATGGGCAGATCTGGTGTTTTGAGCACCAAGAGCTGAAGCATGAGAACGTCGAGGGTCCAAGCCATTGATCAGAAAGTTTTAGAGAAGTTGTGACCTGATGCCAAACTTGCTGGAAAAAAAGGCAGTGCACGAAGAGATGATGTGAAGTTTCGCTGTCCTCCTTGCATAAAATACATCAATTTGGTCCAGACCAGCCACGTCTCTGAAGAATATCCCAGACAAGGTTTTTGTTCTCCGTCAAAAGCCAAGTGAATAATTTGAGTTTGAGGGGGCAGTTCCACTTCCACAGCCGAGTACGCCAAGCCCTATCTCGAGTGTGCCAGGAAGCTTCTGTCAAAGCTTTGTAGATGTTTCTAACAGAAATGTAGCCAGATTTATCGCCCCCCCTTAGATTAGTGTGTAAGGTCTATCTTGTAGGCGGATGCCGGCTTCAATAAGATGATGAGTGTAACTTTTCCATTCGGCTATGAGCTCGCTGTCTAGATTCAGCGAGGAACTAGAAACCCAGGACTCGCCAAGTGTGTTGCTTTAGTGAGTGTCTTTTATTTGATACAGATAAAATAGGCCTAGATTATGTAGACGTTCCAGCAGTTGGGTAGAGAGCAGGGCCTTCTTGCCCATGTCTAGGATAACATCTCTGCCAATTTCAATAGCAGATCTAGAGCCAGGCATCCACGCGATCCAATGAAGTAGCACCGGGATCGATTTTAGTAAATGCTTCCACATTTGTGAGCCCCCTGGGGGAGAAAAGGAGGCTGATCTGAGCCAGGTATGGACCGACAAATGAGAGATATATTTATCTTTTATGAGCTTGTTCCAAATGCCTGGTGTCATTAGAGTTCGCCAGAGCGTATTCGCCGAGAGTGCAAGGTAGGTGAGGTGCAAGTTCCTTAGGCCCCAACCTCCTAAAGCTTTTGGTTTTGAGAGGGTTTCACACCCATATAGATGGAGTCCTCTGCTTTGTTTGCTGCCATTCCATAGGAAGGTAAAAATCAGCTGGTGGAGCTTCTTTAACACAGATTGTGGGATGTGTGCCAGAGCCATCCAGTACACCGGAAGGCTTTCCAGAACTGCCTTGATCAAAATGTATCTGCCTCCCATGGATAGACATCTATTACACCAGAGTTGAATTCTGCGCTCAAACTTCTCAAATAGCCAACTCCAGTCCTTTGCTTTGTAGCTGGAGGGTTTGATGTAGTAACCAAGGTAATTGAAGCCAACTGCCATATCTCGAAAGTCAAAGCCAAAAAGTGATTTTAGCTCCAACAAGAAAGCGTCCCTCACGCCTGTGGCCAAGAAGATAGATTTCTTATAATTAATTTTTAGACCTGAAACATAGCAGAACGAGTTTAGCACATTAAAAATTTCTATCCATTCAGCCAAGGAGGTCGAAGTCATAATAATCACGTCATCTACGAAGAGTAGATGCAGAATTTTGGTTAGTCTGGAAGCTTTGATTCCTGTGAGTTTGCCGGCTAACTAACTTCTTTTTAACAGGATGCCGAGGCTTTCTAAAACCAGAATGAAGAGGAGGGGAGAGAGGGGGCATCCCTGCCGGAGCCCTCTTTCGCTGTGGAAGGCTTTGGAAGCCTCGCCATTGATTAAAACTGCCAGGGTGGCTGTGGTAATGCAGCCCATCATCCAATTTGTAATGGCAGCCCCGAAACCACATTTGAGAAGGATGAGCTTTAAGAAATTCCAGTTTATGCAGTCGAAAGCTTGTTTGAGATCCAATTTTAGGAGGATGGCGGGTAAGTTTTTTGTTTTAATGCTATGTAAACACTCTTGAGCGGTGCCTATAGCGTCTAGAATTTGCCTACCCTTGAGGAAACCAAGCTGCTCCTCTGCCAGAGCCCGGGAGAGAAGAGGGCAAATTCTGTTAGCAATGTTTTTTGTTATTATCTTGTAGCTAAGATTATAGAGCGAGATCGTTCTGTAATCCGAGAAATGGCGGGGGTGATTTTGCTTAGGAATCGGGACTATAAAAGTGTTGTTTAATTGCTTGTTAACCAGACCACTAATCCTCGAATCATCGATAGCCTCTAGCAGATCTTGTCCCATTATGTCAAAAAAATGAAGGTAGAGTTCCACGGTCCATCCATCGGGACCGAGACTTTTATCTTTTTTAAAGCCTTTTAATACCTGGTAGATTTCCTCTTTTGTGCCAGGGGCGTCCGGTGCTGTCGCTTCCTCAATGGTGACCATCTATGGGAAAAGTTGTGCAATTTCAAATTGATCCTGTAGTGAGATTTGCAAATCTTCTTTGTAGAAGGACTGGAAATGTTTGTGCGCTGCTTGTTTTATGTCTTCAGACCTGTGTAACAAGCTTCCATCCTCAATCTCCAAATCCCAAATGAACTTTTTATTTCTGCGGTGGCTGGAAAAGCGGTGGAAGAATCGGGTGTTGCTGTCCCCGCTAGAGAGCCAAAGCGCTCTACTTTTCAGCCGCCATCTATCCTCTTCATCACGGAGGATGTGCACACGTTCAACCTCTAAATGATGAAGATCGGCTTCAAAGTCAAAAATTTGGTCAGTCCGAGCCTTTAGTTTGAGTAATAAAGACAATCGTTGTTCAATTCTGTTTAGAGAAGTAGCGTCTTGTGATTTTTTCCTCTGCAGCCAACAGATAGTAATTGCCTTCAGACATTTAAGTTTCCTAACCAAGTTGCCTTGAGCATCTCCAGGAAGCGTGTGGGACGGATCAGACCAGACCGATCTAACTATCTCCAGTAACCAAGCTGAGTTAAATTTGAAGGGATAACTCGATCCCAAAATACCTTTTCCAAGATGGAGACAGATGGGGGTGTGATTGGAGAGGTAAGGCAGGTCAATCCAGGCCTGAGCCAAGTGTGATGGGTTAAGCAAATCTTCAGAGATTAAGAATTGGTCAAGGCATTTTTCAATACCAGAGGAGCCTGCTCTCCCATCACGCCAAGTGGGCAGTAGTTCTGCCGGCTCCACATCCATTAGAGCGTTTTTAGTGAAGAGAGTAGTGAAAAAAGTTGCTAGAGGATCAATCTTTGCCTTGTCACCCCATATCTCCTTAGAGCTGAGTGTGAGGTTCACATCACCAGCTATAATAAGATCTTTTATGGCTAGGAGGCCAAGGTGGTCTAGCTTCTCCCAAAAAAGTCTGCGTTCCAGATAGGGTCCATAAGAGTTGAGCAGAGTCAGGGAGGTGTTAAGCTCCAAACAGGTACCGGATAAAAGAATTCCACACGGACTAAGAATTGGGGTAAAATCAAAGTAGAACGGATCCCAGGCCGCCAAGAGTCCACTTGAGGTTCCAATAGAGCTAGCCACACAAGCCAGCCAGTCTGGTCGGAGAGCGAAAAATAAGTTCCTAACAACTTCAGCGTCCACCAACGTTTCTTGCAGGAAAATAACCGTTGGTCTGTGTTTATCCAGAAGGCGTCTCAAGGAGGATAGTTTTAGGAGACCTCCAACCCCTCTGAATTGTAGGGAGATAAGAATCATGATTTTTCCCGAGCTTGGGCTTTTAATCCTCTAAGTGCCCGAGTATTTTGATCAGTAGA
The DNA here is from genome assembly GCA_009831015.1 of Picea engelmannii. NCBI lineage: Eukaryota > Viridiplantae > Streptophyta > Pinopsida > Pinales > Pinaceae > Picea > Picea engelmannii. Next base: position 59,294 of record ML783732.1, read on the forward strand.
AAGAGAGGCTGAGCTAGAAGCCTCTGCAGTTGTCTTTTTCCTCGCACTGCGAGTTTTGAGTGGTGAAATCTCCGAGCCCAAGCCTCTAGACCAAGAGGGGGCTGGTGCAGGTTGCACAGTTACTCCCGATGTTGAGGGTGTGGTGCCGATGCTGGCCGAGAATGGAATGAGTTGTTTGCTGAGATACATCAGAATAGGGATAGAGTCAAAGGGTAGAGGGGGTGCAGGTGAGTTATTAAGAAGCAACTGGTCCAGATCCCGAGCCGAATATGGTTGTTCAGTGTATCCAGGGGGAGGGGTGGGATCATCATTCGGGAGAGCAGAGTCAGTAGGAGGCTGTGAAGTAGTGGGGTCGCTGAGTGAGGAAGGGCTGATAAAGGGGGGGGATGGGTGGGCTAGAAGCCTTGGAAGAAGTCCAGGCGATTCTAGTGGCGGGTTAGGGGATGCCAGGGCGTCTAGGTGAGCAGGGATAGGGGACGACAGTGGAAAGTCTGTGGAGTTTTCAGTGGAGTCTGGTTGTTGGGAGTTTGAAGCTTGTGAATTTATCTTGAGTCTCTCCCAGGCAGAGAGGGTGTTGTAAAGCGAAGGACATAAAATCTTGATCTTACTTACCAGTGTGTCGGCTTGTAAATCAGGGCTCAATGCTTGATGTTGAGGTGGAGACTCTTTTGCAATATCTTCCGGCTATGTATCATAGCCATTGAAGCTGACCTCCTCCGATGAATCAACCTCTGGTTCAGTGAAAGTGTGCTTGGAGGAGTCCCGTCTCAGGTGGCTGGTTCTGCGGCAATACGAGCAGCAGAATGGGATCCCTAGATAGTCGAGTCTTTGAGCGAAGTGGATGCCTCTCCAGTCAATATTCAGGATCTCCGAGAGTCCTGCATGAATATCCATTTCTACCATTATCTTATCCATTTTTCTATCAGACAAAGTCAGAGAGGGTGTGTCTACTGATAAAAAATGCCCTAAAGAGGAGCCGATGAGCTCGTGGGCCTGTTGGTTCCAGAGTTGTAGTGGGAGGCCTGGTAAAAGGACCCAGAGATGCCTGTATGAGAAATGTTCAGTGGACGGATTAAAGCTGAGCCTCCATCTCTTGAGCATGAGACTTCCACCGCCAACCGCCCAGAACTTTTCCAGAACGCGGACTGAGTCCTCAGGCGTCTGAAAAATGAAGCCAATCCACCCATGTTGGAGGTAAAGTACCTTAGGGAGATAACCTAGAAGAGGCTTCCAGGAGTCTGTGATCCAGTCGTGCAAGCGCAGGTTGCATTTTTCCTTGTAAGCAAGTCTACCAACCAGGGCACAGAGTGCCAGGTTGCAGGCCTCAAAAAGTCCTACATCCATGCCCAGGATAAGTTTTGGGTGTGATTTTTTTGGTTTCCAGACCTTCTGTGTCTTTTTTAGAGTGGTGTTGGGATAAGGTTTGCTGGAGGGGAAACTGGTCTTATGGTGGAAGCAGACTGCTGAGGGGGGTCTAACTCAGAGAAAGGCTTCAGTAGTGGGTCTCCTGGGACGGAAGTATGGGAAAGAGCGCCAGAAGCGGGGGTCTGGGAGACTGGAGGGCGCTTTTATTTATGGTAATGGTTGCTGATCAACTCATCGATGGAGGTAATGATATCTAGGTGGTCCCATGGGTACCCGTTCTGTCTTTCAGAGGAGTCTGTGTTTAGAGTCTCCATGTGAGAGGCTGTTGATTCCATCGGGGAAGTGCTTCTGTCTGTGGTGGGGGAAGAGACAGGAAAGTCCTGACAGATACAGAAGGGACCCTGCCCTTTCCAAGAAAGTGGTCAGGTTTAGTGCGAGGACAGAGGATAGATGGTTATCAAATAGTTGCTGAGACAGCAAAACCTCAAGAGAAAGGTCTGTTGTCTGTAGTGGGGAAAGAAGACAGATTGAAAGGAACAGGGGCAGCCTTTCCAGATTCAATAAAGGGTTGGATTAAAGAAAGATATAGGTAGCCAAGGAGAATAAGACACCGGAGGGAAGAGTTAAAAAGGGGAGGGTCGTTAGGCCAAGTCTATGAAATAAAACGATCGTTTATGCTTGGTAACCCGTTGTCTGGGACCGACCTTGTCCGACCCACCACTGTGCGCTCCATTTAAGCAGAAGACCGTGGCTTCTGCCAAGCCAGTGTGTCCAAGCTCAGGTTCGAAGGGCTGTGGCGCCCGTCCGAACTGGTGCCTCTCTAGTTCAAACCAGACGTTCGTGCCTCTCCAGTTCAAAACCAGATGTTCGCGCCCGTGAAAAAAAATCAGTTACATGATTACTATTTTCACAATCGACATAATCATCACCACCCTAATTAAAATGTGCATGGGTTTTCAATTAGTGGAGGTTTACTAAAGCTTTGGAAAACAACAAACTCGTGACATAAGATCTACAGGTTGTTGTATCAATGCCTATTCATAGAGAAGAAAAGTCTTGTGAATAGAATGGCCAATGAAATAATTATTCTTACTGATGGCGAGAAGGAGACCACCTATGAGAATATACATCACAAGAAGCTACCACAAGACTACCTTTAAATTTCTCAAACAAACATGTCTCATTCAACATAGATAGGATGAAAGTCAATCCCCTAGATAGGGTGCTAGTTGGTAAGAGTAGAGATGATGGGGGTGACAAGACCCACAGAAGGCACTAGACATGGAAAACATCATCAAAATTAGAGGAGAGGAGGCTTTATTCCTACAATTTACCAAATATGTTGGATATGTTTTATATTCTTTGCATGTGGATTACGCTAGGTGAACGATCAAGTAAATATAATGAAGAAGATAGTGGTGCGACTCCAATTTAGGTTGGCTTTCCTGATTAAGGGTTTCCAGGGTAAATCTTCGTGTACTATATGTGTGTCATTAATGTTCTTTCTATTTGGATTAAGAATCTGTATGCATTGATTCATTTACATAAGTTTAAAACTTTCATTAGAAATCAAAGTGAGGTTATTGGCTTAGAGGGATGCTTTTTGTTGCTAGGGTTTAGCTCATTTTTGATAGAGCATGTTTATCTTGGGTTTGTGATGAACCTAGTTTCAGTAGGAGCTCTACGATAATGATTCTCATGTGAAAGAGAATGGTGAGAAGTTATAGAATTGAGATTGAGAAATTTAGAGGTTAGAGCTTTGAGTTGTAGAAGCTCTAAATGGAGAACTTTCTTGTAGATAAAGAATATTGGATCGTTGTAGATTCTAGTACTGTACCTATGAGTTTGTTGGCTGTAGACTAGATGAAGTTGGATAGGAAGGCCAATATAATGATCTACTTATGCCTTTTAGATTCACTATTATTGAATGCCACAAGAGAAGTGTTGACCAAAAATTGGTCATCTATATTTTCCCACTCCCGGTCTAATAAAAAAATTGATATCAGAAAAAGAAAATTTTTGAACTATTATAAGTTCATTATGTAGCCTTCAGTATCAACCTTGTCATGCATTCTCATATTCAAAATCCGAGTCCGTATGCCCAATATATTCATAATTTTATCCAGAATTCTGACAAAGAGATTGAAAAAAGAATTTTGAAAGATGGCAAGAAAAATTTGTCTAAGTATGGTGCACCTTTCCTCTCAATTTTTGAATTTTTGGCTAAGTAATCTTCTCACTTAGTCATTTATCTCACCTTCCATCTCCACACTTGACCATTTTCCTCTCTTATCCATTCACCTCTCTTCATACTCACATCCCATACTTAGTCATTTTTCTATTTTCTCATTACTCTCATATTCCCTTCATTTCTCATACTTAGCCATTTTTTTACCCTCCATTCCTTACTCTCCTCTCTCTTACTCTCCTTTCCATACTTAACCATATTTCCCTCTTCCACTCTCATTCCATACTTAGTCATTTTTCCCTCTTCCACTCTACACTTCCACTCTCATTCCATACTTAGTCATTTTCCCCTCTTCCACTCTCATTTTATACTTAGTCATTTTTCCCTCTTCCACTGTAATCTATGTTGATGTTTGGACAACATCGGGAAGACATTCTCCTGGAGTAATACTTAATAATATAATTATTGATTATTAAATAATATATATAATAAGTAAATGATAATAATAAATAGTTATTGATTATCTAAGGGACGCATCCTTTCATGGATGGTCACCATATGTTCTCTATATATGTAACACTCATCATTGTAATAATACATCAATCATATAAAATCTCATATGAAAATCAACATGGTATCCGAGCAGGACTGCGCTTGACTACCTCAGAGGAGGGCCCAAGTAAATAAAAGGGAAATGGAAGCCTAACTTAGCTTAGGTGTTATTGGAGCTACAAAGGAACCATTAATGTAAGCACCATTAACTGTAAATCACCGATGGTGAAAGTGTAGTTTCTATTTGGACTATTGCAACAATGATTCTTTTTAACCGAAAGAGAAAGTGATATACCGTAAGAGCTCCACTTGTGGATGCCAGTAGGTATGATACCATGCTAGGAACATATAGTTGATGAAAAAAGACGGATACTAGACATGCATGCTTGATTGGTTGGACGAAGTGGTGACTATCCATGTTTCCTAGCTGAGGCATGTTCTTGAAAATATCCCCTATTTCTCCCATTAGGTTATTATTAGAGAAATCGATAGAGGTAAACATGGACGTTGCTGTCGGTTTCAAGTCTCTTAGGTTCTCGTTGATCCTGCAGCTTTCCAAATGCACATCGACCATTTCTTTCCGCGTAATCCAGTTGGGATTGTGCCCAAGATTCAACTTGTTATCGAAAAGATCAAGACCCAGAAGAGCGGATGCATTTTCCAGAGAAGGCAGGATGGGATCAGATAACAAGTTTCTTGAAATATTCATGTGCCAAAGTGATCCAGGTGGATATCGGTGGCCACCCACCTTTTCCAAATGGCTCAAAACGACTTTCTGGCAATTTTGGCAATTTACTAATTTTAGCAGGTTTTAACTTCCAGGGCCATTTTGAGGGCCTAAATGAAGGTTTTTCGAGATAGAGGTTCTCAATGATAGACAAAGGCATGATTGATCCCCCACAATGAATCTCCTCGACGATACCTTTCCAACGAGCTATCACACGCCTAAAACAGAGATCGTATGCAAAAGTTATGACCCCGGGAAGTTGATGTACTAACTTACCCAAACGGGGCCCACATGACTTTTGGCGCTTCATCTCCTAG
>ML783732.1:66197-79236 GCA_009831015.1 Picea engelmannii
TGTGATGTTCTCTTGGGCCAGCCATATATGTGGAAACGCCATGCTATCTATGAGTCTCGACCCCGCAGTGTCATTATTACTCTGGGGGGTCATCTCTACAGGATACCAGAGGTAGTTCCAACTACTGCCCCACCTAAACAGTGTCGCAAGGTAGTATCTCATACTACAAAATTTATCTTCTCCACAATCTGTTCAAAGGGTGAACAAAAGGATACTGCAGCCACCACAGCTTTGGCCCAAGCACCTTCTATCCAACAGAAGCAGGTTGAAAAGGTTGCAACAAAGAAAACAGATTCCTTCTGCACACAGTCATCTAAAATAGCCAAACTGTTTAAAAAGGTCCAAACCTTCCATCCAAAGGTTCGTGATAGCCTTCAACAAGCTAAGCAACGCCACATCTCCAGCAAGGCAAGCAGATCACCAAGATTCAGATTCAACAATCGCTTTCCCCTCTCCCTCGGGAACTCAACGCAATGGAGACCATTGCTTCCTAAGGAGGGAGGATTGATCCAGGTGGATATCAGTGGCCACCCACCTTTTCCAAATGGCTCAAAACGACTTTCTGGCAATTTACTATTTTTAGCAGGTTTTAACTTCCGGGCCATTTTGAGGGCCTAAATGAAGGTTTTTTCAAGATAGAGGTTCTCAATGAAATTCGAAGGCATAATTGATCCCCTAAAATGAATCTCCTTGATGATACCTTTCCAACGAGCTATCACACGCCTAAAACGGAGATCGTATGCAAAAGTTACGACCCCGGGAAGTTGATGTACTAACTTACCCAAACGAGGCCCACATGACTTTTGGCGCTTCATCTCCTAGGGTTAGGGTTTTTGGATGTCTAGGACTTTTGGCATTCTCATCTATTGTAAAAATGCCTTCCAAGCCTCATTGTAACCATCTTCTTGCAAATGCGAGTAGCCGTCACATCTCTTCTCAGAGATAAGCTGCCACCATTCTAGCGAGTCTTTCACTCTGTATTTTTATAGTCTCTGTACATTTCTCTGATTAATAGAAATCGTGTATTATTGTATATCTGTGTTTATGGTTGCATATCTGATACATTTCTATTATATTATTGAATATCTGCAATATCTCTGTGCATTTCTTTATTATATCTCCACTCTCATTTCGTGCCAAAAATAATCCGGATCACAAAGCTTTGAGATACTAGAGAAAGCTTCTAAAATTGTACCTTGGAGAAAATTGTCATTTAATGATAAACTGTTGAGGGAGCTTAAACATCCGACTGATGAAGGAATTGGACCCGTTAGCTTGTTTCTTGCCACGGAAATCTCTAAGACATTGGGAACATTTCCCAGTGCAGGTAGTATGGTGCCCGTTAACGCATTGCTTGACAGGCCAATAAATGTTTTATTTCTGAACAATCCTAAGAATGTCGGGATGGGACTGGAAAGAAGATTATCATTCAAATCCAAGAACAACAAGATGCTGATATTCTATATAGATGCCGAAATGGTGCATGTCAAACTATTTTTAGCCGGATTGAGTTGTATTTAGTGATGTAGTTTTCCCTTGGAAGCGAGATATGGTTACCATTGAGGGAAAGCATCTCGAGCAACGATAATTTAGTGATAATTTCTGATAGACGAAGGAATTTGGACTAAGAGCTTATTATTCTCAACATACAGTTGCTTGAGATGAGAGAGATTTTCGATGTTGGCCGAAATTGTTCCCTTGATCTCCTTGAATCCATTGATTAGAAGGACTTGGAGGAAAGCAAGGTTTTCCAAGGAGGGAGACATGGTTCCGTGCATGTACATGGTGTTGTTTCCTGATTCATGGTTCCCTCAGATGGTCAGATGAAGGAACCAAGACATTGGTTTCACGAGGAAACCTCGATATGTCTTGGGGGACATTGGTTCCATGAGGGAACCTCTATGTGTCCTAGAGATGTTTGAGGAAACATCATGAGACATTATCCCTAAAAGATCCTATGTGGACTAGTAGGGGGGAATGTAGACTTCATCCTGATGTGCGTCAGATGGTCAGATGAAGGAACCAAGACATTGGTTTCACGAGTAAACCTTGATATGTCTTATGAGACATTGGTTCCATGAGGGAACTTCGAAATGTCTTAGAAATTGGTTTCATGAAAGAACCTCGATATGTCAAGTATGGTCCAAGATGTCTTAGCATGATCAACATTTTTTCTGTGGGCAAAGGCATCCATGACTGCAATGTATGTTTAGAAAAAAAGTCCTCATAAGACTTTGAGGAACATGAATCCTGAGGAGGCCTTCACTAGAGTGAAAGCCTGAGGTTGGACACTTCAGGATATTTGGGTGTCCAGTATACATTCATGTACCCAAGGAGAAAAGGACCAAGCTAGACCCTTCAGGTAGAAAGGGTACATTTGTGGAGTACAATGAGTCTTTGAAGGCATACCAGATCTACATCCCTGGTCAAAGACATATTGAGGTGAGAAAAGATGTTACCTTTGAGGAGGACGTAGCCTTCAGGATATCTAGAGGATCTCACATGGAGATTGATAGTGAGAGACAGGAAGAGATGGTTCTTTCTCCCCCTCACCCTCCAATAGTTTAGAGGGAGACAATTGAGCCTATTGATCCAATTGATCCTGTAGCTCCAATTGATGTTCTTATAAATATTGCAATAGGTCGGAAGAGACCTGCATGGGCTTGTCAGACTCTGTAGGACGAAGAAGGACATGCAAATCCTCATGGTACCCTCCGAAAGAGAAAGAGACCTCAGAGATATTCATATTATGCCGCAACTATGAGCCACATCATTGATTATGAGCCTTCATGTTATGAGGAGGCATCTAGTCAGCCAGTATGGAGAGATGCCATGATGGAGGAGTATCAGTCCATCATGAAGAATGATGTGTGGGATATTGTTCCTAGACATGAGGGAAAGTTTGTAGTGACTTCAAAGTGGATCTATAAGATCAAACTGTTGAATTTTTATATGAGATGATATAAGATAGACTTATTTATTATTATAATGATGTGTGTTCCATATATAGAGAACATATGGTGACCATCCATGAAAGGATGCGTCCCTTGGATAATACGTAACTATTTATTATCATCATTACTTATTATATATATTATTTAATAATTAATAATTATATTATTAATTATTAATCTAGGAGAATGTCTTCCCGATATTGTCCAAACATCAACATAAACACAAAGCTGATGGAAGCATTGAGAAGCACAAAATGAGATTTGTTGCTAGAGGCCCTGTATGGACTCAAGCATGCACTTGTATGGACTCAAGAAGGCACCTGGAGTCTCATGTGTGCAGGTTGAAGAAGGCCATGTATGGACTAAAGCAGGCACCTCAAGCTTGGTATGCGAGGATTGATGGACACCTGATGAGTTTGGGCTTCAAAAAACGTGTTGCTGATCCCAACCTGTACTACAAAACTGTTAATGGTAAGTCCCTGATTTTGGTCCTCTATGTTGATGATTTATTCCTCACCGGTATATAAATCCTTATTGTTGAATGCAAGTATGCATTGGCCTCTATGTTTGAGATGAAGGACCTTGGTATGATGCACCACTTCTTGGGACTAGAGGTGTGGTAGAGAACTAATGAGATCTTTCTGAGTAAGGGGAAGTACACAATTAAGATATTTAAGAAGTTTGGGATGTTGAACTGTAAGCCCATGGCTACACCAATGATGATGAATATGAAGAAACTGAGTGTGTCTTTTTCTGATTCCGACGAGATTGATCCGACCCTATATAAAAAACTGATTGGATCATTGATGTATCTAGTTAACAATAGACCAAATATTTGTTATGCAGTGAGTGCACTTAGCTAGTTTATGAGTGAGTCGAGACATATGTGCTGGATTGATGCTAAGCATGTGTTGAGATACTTGCGAAGCACAGTTGGACATGGTATGAGATATACTTCCAGTATTGACATGAGATTGCAGGGATATACTGACTCTGATTGGGCAAGGAGTGCAATGGATAGGAAGAGCACCTCCGAGTTTTTCTTCACTTTGGGATCTGCCATGGTTTCCTAGTGAAGCAGGAAACAAACTTATGTGGCTTTTAGCACCGCAGAAGCAGAGTACATTGCATTGAGTGTGGCAGTCTACGAAGCAGTGTGGATTTGCAAGCTCCTTGCAGATTTATTTGGACATGTGCTGGATTCCACAATTATTCATTGTGATAACCAAAGCTGTGTGAAGCTCTTAGAGAATCCAATGTTTCATGACAAATCAAAACACATTGATATCAAGTACCATTACATCCAAGACATGGTGCATAGGAAGGAAGTACTGGTGCAATATCTTCCTACAAATGAGCAGGTTATTGATGTTCTTACCAAACCCCTTACTAGGACGAAGTTCAAGTACTTCCTTGACAGACCTGGAGTGGAAGAGAATGCTTCCCTCCCTGAGAGGGAGTGTTAATGTTTGCGTCTTCCTGAAATATTCTCCAGATCATACTCCTCTATGATGTAGTTGATTTGATCTGTGAGGACACTTGTCCAAGAGGGATAAGTGGATTTGGGATTATAGCCCAACGTCCCTTATGGAGAGCACATGAGGACACGTCAAGGGAGTTGACCTTGATGTCACACACTATGGGGAGTTGAACCTAGTGTTTCTAGAGAGAGTAGCCTCTAGAAGTCCACATGGGAGTGCCATGTGTGACAAACCTTTTTCTACTACGGTGGTTGTGTACCACTGGTGGAGATTGTGTGTCTCTAGACAATAGTTGTGTACTACTACAGTGGTTGTGTACCACTGGCAGTGAGCGTATGTCACTAGATAGTAGTTGTGTCCTACTAGCAGTGGTTGTGTACCATTAGATAGTATTTGTGTACTACTATGGAAAGATACCTCCCTAGCTAAGAGGGAGTGTTGATGTTTCAACATCGGGCAAACCTTCTCCTAGATTGGGCTGCAGACCAAGGGAGATAGGACATTTATCACAAATGTGTACTTGTGGTAAAATGGGCACAGACGTAGTCCTTCCTTGATCATGGCAAGGAATAATATGGACTCAAGGTGATTTTCACATGTCAGTTAGCATCAGGATGACATTCACTCACAAGGGTGTACTTGTGGTGAATGACCCTGGTGTAATATTTGTCCTAGTCATGGTGATTGGACAAGGAATGATAAAGAATCAAGATGATAGATGCTATCACATGTGGACCCAGAGTGAGCTTGATCTCAGAGAGAGTCAATTGGCTCAGAGAAAGGGCCACATAAGGAGTTTCTCCTCGGTTCAGGTAGGAGAGAGACATCTCCCAAGACTGACAGACAAGTGCCATGAGTCTAGGGAAAGGTTTGTATACTTTAAAGAAAATATTGGCATGATTCATAATGTCTCCCTTGTTGAGAGGGAGTGTTGATGTTTGGACAACATCGGGAAGACATTCTCCTAGATTAATAATTAATAATATAATTATTGATCATTAAATAATATATAATAAGTAAATGATAATAATAAATAATTATTGATTATCCAAGGAACACATCCTTTCATGGATGGTCACCATATGTTCTCTATATATGGAACACTCATCATTGTAATAATACATCAATCATATATCATCTCATATGAAAATTAACACTCTACTCTCCTTCATCACTACTCCTATTACTCTACTCTCATACTTAACCATTATTCTCTTTTCTCTCTTCCTTACTCTCCTCTCCATACTTAACCAATTTTATTTCTTACACTCTACTCTCTATACCACATATTCCATACTTACCATTTCCATGTTCACATTCATATTCTCATTTTCCATTTCTTTTTCTTATTTTCCTTTTCTTTATTCTTTTTCCATATTTCATGTAACTTCAAGAATTTCTCATATTATTTTAATCTTATTTATCTTGTCCTAAGTTAATCTCATTTTCCACTTTTTTTTCTTATTTTCCTTTTCTTTATTCTTTTTCCATATTTCATGTAACTTCAAGAATTTCTCATATTATTTTAATCTTATTTATCTCGTCCTAAGTTTTCTGGACATATATCCAAATGACATGTGGCAAATGACTGGATGATGATTGGACGTGATGTGTCAGACATCTACAGGTAGACTGGGCGCTGACATTTCTCATATTATTTTAATCTTCTTTATCTTGTCCTAAGTTTTCTTGACATATATCCAAATGACACGTGGCAAGTGACTGGATGATGATTGGACATGATGTGTCAGACATCTACAGGTTGACTGGGCGTTGCCTAGGCAATGACTTGGTGGCCAAAATATTGTGACTGGATGATGATTGGACATGATGTGTCAGACATCTACAGGTTGACTGGACGTTGACTAGGCAATGACTTGGTGGCCAAAATATTACTGTGAGATTTATTTTCTAAGGCACTAAAAGTTAAGCTAAGACATGACTTCCATAAGTTCCTTTACTTTACATGAGTAACAAGGAAGGAATTTGCATTATAAACACCAATGTTTGAACCACCACAATGCATGTGGGATGGGCATTTTAAAAGAAAATGAAAATTTAAATCAAGGGCTAAGAATGACCCACAAAATTAATGGACGATGGTTGAGTCATGCTCTTATAGAGGCCATCACTTGAGCTTCGAGTGACGAAACGTTACAAATTTTATACCGTTGGAAAGGTATTTCAACAAATAAGATGATGGTATAGGTTAGAAGGGTTGAAAGTTCCCAAATGTTTGTTAGAAATTGAAATATCAGTCAACTTCATTTTTAATGGGTCAGCGTGACAACTCAACTTTACGGGCTCATATCTTGAGATCCAGGTGACGGATTTGGAAAAAAATTATATTGTTGGAAAACTAAGACAATTAATATCACATCTAAAATGATTTCCATGGATGAAAAATTTGACAATCACTTCTAGAAAATTAAAATATGGTCCTCCTCTTTTAAAGGGCAATTAATTAAATTGTGAAAATAAAAGTTTATTTAAAAAAACTTTTATTAAAAAAGGAAAATGACCCATTTTAAATATATGAATGATAATGATGGGAACTCATTAAAAAATAATTAACGAGGCATTAATTACATAGAATACTTCAAGAAGAAAAGTGTACGGGAAATTAAAGAAAAAAAAACCCTAACTACTCAAGTAGTTAGAAAATCTAATTTTAAAAATAGAAGAAGTGCTTCATCAAGGGTTCCATAATAAGAATTATCAGGGGGAAATGACAGAAAATAATAATAATAAGAAGGTACAACCATGAATATACAACCAAGTTTTGATCAAATAAGAGATATCTCCATCTTCTCCACTCTTTATTTTCTTCTACACCGTTTCTCATAGTTTTATGCTCGAATATTTAAATTGGGCACAAGGTAGAGTTTTTGAGTGTTCTTCTTGTATTATTCAAAATAAATTTTCTTATATGATCATGGAGTATTTACAGCCATATATGTGACTGTCAAATATTTTGTAATGAATAATATTTTTCATGAATAAAACTCCACAAAGAATTACTTCGGGGTTGATTTCGATTGTATCTTGTAACTTTGAGTCTTAAGTATGAGATATTTGAAATTGATCTATCAAATTCTCTTTTGATATTTATAATAATACTCTTTTAAAATTCTTTGAGGATCAAATTATTCTCTCCTATTTCTCGTGAAGAAGATATTGATGCATTTGTATGTGATTAAGAAGATTGTGTATGTGATGCTGATCACAAAGAAATTATGATGTTGAAGCCCTCCTTCAATCTTTTCTATTGTCAGAATATTTCTTGCTGCACATAAATACCAAATCAGATTATTGAAGAACCATTTTTATGGGATAAATTTGAGAAATAAAGATCTAGGGTTTGCTGCCTAAGCATTCTCCTAATCCAAGATATTCAAGATATATATTTTAGCTAAAGAGGAGTACCACCTCTCTAAAAATGCAGGGGGATTCATATCCTCGTAAGGTTTCCATTTCAGTTATGACAGATTCATACGTCAACATTTTTGGCGACCATACTGGGGAGCTATTTGTTTTCAAGATATTTGAGGCCCTACTTCAGATCAGATTGAAGAAGCAAAATCTCCATGGTTCAAGGCTTCAAAAAGAAAATTCAAATAGATTGTTGCTTGTTTTAAATGCAAGGGATTTATAAAAGGATTGTTGACATATGTTGCACATTTTTTATAATATCAAAAAGAACCAAGAATCACCGAAGATTCAGGAGAATGAGCTCCCTGGAAACTCCATTGGAAAGACTCAAAAATCTCAAAAAGATGTATATTGTGATTCCTCAGAAGAATGTCATTCATGTCATGATGTTCGTTTAAATTCTCCATAAATCCCATCAATGGATTTACAAGACTCAACAAAAGGGAGAAATACCCAAAGAAGGAGACGTTTGCATACAACCCCTTTAAATCTACAAGAAGTAGATTTTCAAATGCCTGATATTTATATGGAAAATTCTTCTACATTCTTTTGGAATACTTTAGAAGATGTAGAGAAACACTTGTTTAATTTCAAAAGTACATGTCATGATTTTAACCTCACTGAAGACAATGTTACATGTAGATTATTTTTACAAACTCTTCGAAGGGATGCTCTAGAATGGTATGAATCATTATGCCTAAATCCATTACCAATTGGGGTGTGTTAGAAAATTAATTTGCAGAAAAGTTCATCCCAAGAGTGCATTCATATGTTTTTGCTGATGCTTTTAATGTTGTTGCCCACCCACCCTCTTCCATATGGGCGCAAGATAATGAAGTGACCAATTTCAAAAAAGAATCTAATCAAATATTGGATGAATTTTCTAAGTCAAGTCATGTTGTTGAAAATGAAGATGAAAATTCCAATTTACAAGAAGAAAATTTCATCCTCCTATATACTGCATATGAAGATATTTCAAGCAACAAATTTGAGAATGAAATCAAGGAACCACCATGAAATGCACGAGAAGATTTCAACCTTGCAATAGATGATGAAAAGCCTCAAGAGCACTTGCATCAAGAAGAATTGGTGAAAGAAATGAATCTTGAGAAGAATAATGAGCCATATTATCTTTACATGAAAGAAGAGTTTTTTCAAGATATTATTGATGAATCAAAAACCTTGGAAGTGGTTGGAGATAACGAGAAAAATGAATGTATTCTAATATTAGAAACTCTGCATCCAATCAAATATGATAGTATTCTTGAGCAACCAACAATTGATTTCATTGAATTATGGTTCCAAAGCATTGTTTGTGAAGCAACACAATCAGATTCTCAACACACCTGGTTCAATTTTTCTCTAGTACATATAGAGAACGCCCCTGACTCATTGTTACAAATTCCAATATATTTCACAGTTTTGGAGTTCATTCCAAAAATTGGATGGATACTTGAATGGCTCCATTGGAAGTCTACCTACACTTGAAAGTGTCTCTTCCCCTTCAAGTAAGGTAGGGTAGATAGATCATTTATGTACATAATTTATTTCTTTAGTTCAAGTTTTGCACAATAAGGTAGTCACTATATGGAAATAATATTTGAAGATAACTCCATGAAAGAAGAAATTGCAAGAACTTATTTTGAAGATGACTCCATAGACCAATGGAGAAGGAAATTGGTTTTCAGATTCTGGGTTCTCAACAACCCACAGGGGGTCACTGTCCCACAGTTGGAGCCAGTTGTTGAACACAAATTGGTCATCTATATTTTTCCACTCCTGGTGTAATAAAAAAAATGATATCATAAAAAGAAAAATTTTGAACTATTATAAGTTCATTGTGTAGATTTCAGTCTCAGCCTCTTCATGCATTTTGTGGATTCAAAATATGATTCTGTATGCCTAAGATATTCATAATTTTATTTAGAAGTCTGACAGAGAGATTGCAAAAAAAACTTTGAAAAATGGCAAAAAGATTTTTTCTAAGTATGGTGCACCTTTCCTCTCAAATTTCAAATTTTTGATTAAGTACTCTCCTCACTTAGTCATTTATCTCACCTTCCATCTCCATCCATCTCCACTCTTAACCATTTTCCTCTCTTATCCCTTCACCTCTCTTCATACTCTCATCCCATACTTAGTTATTTTTCCATTTTCTCATTATTCTCATATTCCCTTCATTTCTCATACTTAGCCATTTTTCTACCTTCCATTCCTTAATCTCCTCTCTCTTACTCTCCTTTCCATACTTCACCATATTTCCCTCTTCCACTCTCATTCCATACTTAGTCATTTTTCCCTCTTCCACTCTCATTCTATACTTAGTCATTTTTACCTCTTCCACTCTACTCTACTTTCCTTCCTCACTACTTTTATTACTCTACTCTCATACTTAACCATTTTTCTCTTTTTTTCTTTCCCTTACTCTCCTCTCCATACTTAACCATTTATTATTCTTACACTCTACTTTCTATACCACATATTGCATACTTATCCATTTCCACGTTCACATTCATAGTCTCATTTTCCATTTCTTTTTCGAGGAATTTCTCATATTATTTTAATCTTATTTCTATCCAAATGACACATGACACGTGACTGGATGATGATTGGATGTGATGTGTCAGACATCTACATGTTGACTGGGCGATGACTAGGCAATGACTTGGTGGCCAAAATATTACCATGAGATATATTTTCTAAGGCACTAAGAGTTAAGCTAAGGCATGACTTCCATAAGTTCCTTTACTTTACATGAATAATAAGGAAGGAATTTGCATTATAAATACCAATGTTTGAACCAGCACAATGCATGTGGGATGTGCATTTTAAAAGAAAAGACAAATTTAAATCAAGGGCTAAGAACGACCCACAAAATTAATGGACAATGGCTAAGTCATGATCTTCTAAAGGCCATAACTTGAGCTCCGAGCGACGAAATCATGCAAATTTTATATCATTAGGAACATATTTTGATGAAGAAGATGATGGTACAAGTTAGAAGGGCTGAAAGTGGCCATTTTTTTTTTTTTTCATAAATGAAAATATTAGTCATCTTCATTTTTAATGGGTCTGCGTGACAACTCAACTTCACGAGCTCATATTTTAAGATCCGGGCGACAGATTTGGGCAAACTTTATATCATTGAAAATATAAGACAATSAAGATCACATATAAAATGATTTCCGTGGCATAAAAGTTGACAAGCACTTCCATAAAATTAAAATACAATCTTCCTCGTTTCAAGGGCAATTAATTAAATTTTGAAAATAAAAGTTTATTAAAATTTTTTTTCATTAAAAAAAGAAAAGGCACCATTTTAAAGATACAAATGATAATGATGTGAAATCATTAAAAAGCACTTAATGAGGCAATAATTAAAGAGAATACTTCAAGAAGAAAAGTGTACGAGAAATTAAAGAAAATAAAAACCCTGACTACTCAAGTAGTTAGAAAATCAAATTTTAAAAAGAGAAGAAATGCTTCATAAAGGGTTCCATAATTAGAATTATTAGGGGGGCAAGGGTGGAAGATTAGAAGAAGAAGAAGGTATAGCCATGAAGATACAACCAAGCTTCTGATCAAAGAAAATATATCTCCATCTTCTCCACTCTTTCTTTTCTTCTACACCATTTCTCATAACTTTATGCTCGAATCATAGCTATGCTCGAATCTATGCATTGGGCACAAGGTTGAGTTTTTGAGTGTTCTTATTGTATTCTTCAAAAGACTTTTTCTTATATGATCATGGATTATTTACAACCATATATATGAGTGCCAGATATTTTGTAATGAAGAACATTTTTCATGAATAAAACTCCACAAATAATTACTTCGTAGTTGATTTGGATTGTATCTTGTAACTTTGAGTCTTAAGTATGAGATATTTGAAATTCACCTATCAAATTCTCTTTTGATATTTATAGTAATACTCTTTTAAAATTCTTTGAGATGATCAAATTATTGTCTCCTATTTCTTGTGAAGAAGATATGTATGCATTTGTATGTGATTAAGAATATTGTGTATGCGATGTTGATCACACATAAATTATGATGTTGAAGCCCTCCTTCAATCTTTTCTATTGTTAGAAGACTTCTTTCTGCACATAAATATCATATCAGGTTATTGAAGAACCATTTTTATTGGATAAATTTAAGCAATAAATATCTAGGGTTTGTTGCGTAAGAATTCTCCTAATCCAAGATATTCAAGATATATCTTTTATCCAAATAGGAGTACCACCTCTCTAAAAATGCAGAGGAATTCATATCCTCGTGAGGTTTTCATTTCAGTCATGACAGATTCAAACGTTAACAAGAAGCTACAACCAAGGCATTATGAGATAAGTTAGGGACTTTGTATCAGTCTAAGTCCCTGGTAAACAAACTTTTCCTTCAAAACATTAGAGAAATTTTGAGGTCTAAAATGGGCCTCCTAAGGAAAATAATAAAATAATAGTTAAATTAATAAAATAAGAATTATGATTTTTCAAAGGGAAAGAAAGAAAACTATTGTGTTTATTTATTATATTTTCAACTTATCTCCTTACATGTTTACTCAAATTTCAAGTGTAAGCACTCATTGGATGCATAAATAATTTTTTCATCTAACGAGTGCCCACACTGCATAATTTTAATAAATCCATAGTGAGATAAACTAAATATATATGAAAAATGTGTTAAAGATGTAGAATTAAATTCTGCATAAAAATAGTACCTACATTGCATACTTTTAATAGACCCATAGTGAAATAAAGTGGAAATACATGGAAAACAATGTGTTTTAACACATTTTTTTTCAAGTATTTCCACTTTATGATCTCATTATTTCCACTTTACTTTTAATAGGCCCATAGTGAGATAGAGTGGAAATACATGAAAAAAATGTGTTAAAAAACACATTTTTTTCATGTATTTCCACTCTATCTCACTGTTGAGTGAAATCTATGTCGTATAAATTCTCAACGATTTAATATCAACCAGGGATGCTCGTAAGCTTGTGATGATGCCAACAAAATATATGCAGGAGTAGGCATCTAACTCTAATCCAAGAAAATTCAATCAAATCCTAACTCTTGCATAAGACTTAGTTGTTGTAGGCATGAAAACACTAGCTCCCATTCAGGAGGTCTTCTCAGAATGTTTCAAATAACCTATCAACAATCAAGATCA
>ML783732.1:79818-89981 GCA_009831015.1 Picea engelmannii
GGAAAATAATATGTCTAAAACCCATGTAATCATGAAAATGGTTTATGTAAGGGTGTGGGAAAGCGAAATATGGTTAAAAGTGAAGTGAAAGTGAAGTGAAAATGTTGGTAAAAAGATGACACTTTGGCGACTCAACACTCACTACAGGCCTATTAAAAGTATGCAATGTGGGTACTTGTTGAATGCATAATTTATTTATGTATTCAATGAGTGCCTACACTTGAAATTTGAGTAAATCTTTAAGAAGATAAGTTGAAAATACAATTTTTTTTTTTTTTCTTTCTCTCCAAAACTATTTACCCTTATGGTTGAAATCATCATCTTGAATCCTATTGGTTCTTTTAAATTCGATATTGATAGCACACTTTTTGTTTTGAGGTTTGACCTCAAAATTTCTCTAATGGAAGTTGTACCTCTTGAGGAAGAATGATGGTGACTCTGTGATAGAGCATCTCAATGGTTTTAACAATGTTGTAAGTTAATTGTTGTCTGTTGATATTAAAATATCATAAAAAGATAAGTACAATAGTACTGTGTTATTTTCCAGATTCATGGGATAGACTAATTGTAGCTATTGGGAGTAATACAACCACATCAAATCTTGACAATGTGGTTGCATCCGTGTTATCAGAAAAAAAATGACTTGGAAAACCATGGATTGTTAGACCAAGGATGTCTTAATTGTTTAGATGTTGCCCAATATATAGAAATAAAAACAAGTCTTCATGGTGCATATCTAAATCTAGAAGTAGACCTAAATCCCCAGGATGATCTACAAGGAATTGTTGGAAATGCGATAAAGCTAGGCATTATAGGAAATATTGTAGATAAAAAAAATGTTGATAAAAGTAATGGATGTGATGATGGTCCTTCCTTAGAAGAAGTATGAGATATGTACTTAGAATATACAAGTGCACATTATGATCATGATGTGTGGCTAATTGATTAAGGTGCATATTTTCATATGACTCCTCACAAGGAGTGGTTTTGTAAATAAGAAAAATATAGTGGAGGTTATATCTTCTTGGGAGATGAATCAACAACTAAATTCGGAGGACATGGAAGGGTCTGGTTGTTACTTAAAGATTGATAGGCTCAAATCCTTCCTGGAATTGTGCATATTCCACATTTGACCAGAAACCTGATATCTATGAGTAAGATGGGTGATGTCGATGTGTAGAATATATTTGAAAATGATACATGCAAGATGATTCAAGGAGAAATAGTGTTATTGAGGGGAGTTTGGATTGGAACTCTGCACAAGTGGTTGGGAAGCACTATCAGTAATAGGTGTAATAATACCATTGTTCCCGAGAATAAAATTGATAGAGATCATACTCTTCTTGAAGAGAAGACAATGCTCTAATGCTAGAGAATGGGACATATTGGAGAGAAGGGCCTTCATACTTTGCATAGTAAATATATGTTTGAATGTATCCCTAATTGTTCATTGGATTTAGATTTCTGTGAACATTGTGTATATGGTAAACAAAATCAGGTGATATTCCCATATGGTGGTAAAAGGGCAAAAAGGATTATGGAGTAGATACATAGTGATGTGTTTGGACTTGCCACCATTCCATATCTATACTATGACTCATTTATAGATGCTTTTTTCTAGGAAAACATGGTTGTATTTCTTGAAGAATAAATCTAAGTTTTTTGAAAAATTAAAACAATTCAAAACTCTTATAGAAAACCAAAAAGAGAAAGAAAATAAAAGTATTGAGGACTATGATAATGGAGGAGACTTATGTGGAAATATTTTGAGTAGTTTAGTTAAAAGTGCAGAATAACCTGACAAATTACAACTCCATACACATCTCGACATAATGGAATTGCGTAAAGGATGAATACAACATTGATGGAAATGTCAAGAAGTATGTTTAGTGGTGCGGGCATAAAACCAAAATTCTAGACAGAGGCATTAGATATGTAAAATGTTATCTGATCAACTAATCACCTACATTAACAATGGTTGATAAGAATCCTCATGAGGCATGGACTCATAAGTAACCCTCTCTTTTACATCTCAATTTTTTTGGTTGTAATGCTTATGTGCAAGTTCCAAAGGAGAAACAGAGAAATATGGACAACAAAGCAAATCAATGTATCTTCATTGGTTATAAGATGGAGTAAAACACTACAAAATTTGGAATCCAGTAATATGGAATATTATTTATAGTCATGATGTGATCTTCAGAGAAGTTAACAATACTTGCAAGCATGAAGATGAACCAAGAGAAGGAGAACCATAAAAAATAGAGTTCAATATGGAGAATGGAGAATTTGTCTCAATAGGTGAAGATGAATAAGATGAAGAGTGTAATACCCCTAGGCCGAACCCCAGTTGTACATAAAAATGTAAATGTTTTATAGGTTGTTGAGCCAGGTTGTTATAGGCCAGAAGGCTTATGTGATTATTAGGTCGGGGAGCTTGGATGTTAAAGTCCAGTGATCCTATTTTTGTAATACGTAAAGACTCATATTATTAATGAAAACACATTGATGCATGTAGATCGATACAAAAATGAGTATGGGGGGATAAACTCCACTAGAAAGGGGAAAGGGGGGGCTAAGAGTCTAGGAAGGGGATAAGATAGGGGGCTTAATCCCATTGGAATATTATAATATTATTCCTTAAAGCTAAAGTAATGGATATATGTATGTATATCCTAAGTCTCGAAGGTAGGTACAATGGAGTTCCTTGGAGTGCCAAGTGTCCTAAAAGACACATGCATACATATATTATTCCTTATCATGAGTATTAAAGGTGGCTGCAGGGAAGGAACTGTGAGTGGTACCAAACGGTACTGGAGTGTGACGAAGAAATTGCACTTATACTGTTAGTGTGGGGGGGCTGGATTGAAGAAGTGGTTGTCATGACGTGTTATAGAAGAACCAGGTTGTAAGGCCCGCGAGTAGTTCTCTGGGCGAGAGACTACTCAGAGTTGTTCCCTGGTGCATTGGGAAATAACTATGGGGCTCTGCGACTTCCTATTCATTCTGTTGTTGAAGCCCTGAAAGGGAAGTGGGGCAGTGAGGGAATGTTAAGCAAAGAAGGGGCACACTTCATGGGTTGGGACAAGCATGTGGGGAATGAGAGTTCATAGGCTAGTGGAAACAATTGGCACCTTGGGTGGAACACTTATGTTGTTTATCAGATCTTAGACTAGCTTAGTTTTCCCTTTTCCCTGGTAGAATTTATCCCCAAATTGGGGGTGACCCACAACTGAGAGGTATGAGCAATGCGGTCTAAGGCTGGGAGGAACATGGAAGGTCTGCATGCAGTTGGTGTCTATTTTCTTGAGATAAGTGTCCTTCATATGCTTATTGACATTTCTAGGTGTGGGTGCATTTATGGGTTTTCTGTCCTAGAATCTCTATTGTTAAATTCAATATGAACTCTTATTGTTGCATACATGCTATTATTATTTTCCGATGAACTCTATTAATATGCATAACTTATTATTTAATTAATGGTATCATAATTCGTATTTCTGCATGGCATGTTCCAGTTCAGGACTGGATACATTACCTTTTGGTATCATAGTTGATAAGATAAGTTTTTAAGTGGCATAGCCCAGCATGGTGGCTGGGGATGTTACAAACTGGTATCAGAGTGCAGGTTACAACACTGAGCCTACATGGGCCATTTAGAAGAGAACTGAAGTGAAATTTCAAAGGCTATAAGCGAATTGTTTTGTCAAAATATCACAAAGAGTTCGATTGTTTTTTGTTTAACAATAATGTTATGGTGTTTCTGTGATAAAAATCGGGAACAACCGGGTGAAATTGGGCCAAAAGCCCCAATTATTGTTGTTAAAATTCCTTAGGAGTTTGGGAAAATTGGTCCAAGGACGAGTTTTTCTGGACGTTAATCTCTTTCAGAGAATTTTTTTACTTGTAATGGAAGAAATTAAAGTTAGTATAAGGCTATGGTTGATTGAATGTAATTGAGTAAACTTAATGGTTGCGAGCAACCATGGTAAAATGGAACGGAATTGGGCAAAATCCCCAATTTATTACAACTAATTAATGACAAATTCGTAGTGAAAGAGTCAAATTTTAAAGCATTGTACATATGTTTATATACCAGGCTTGAATGGGTTGTATTAAGCTTAGCCACCGAGCTCTAATGACGACCAAAGAAGGAATTTCATTTTGGGCGAATGTAAGCCTCTTTGGGATTTTGGAAAATAGACGAATTTGGAAGAACAAAAAATTTTGGTATTTTTTGTACGCTAACATCATCATGATGTGGAGGGGCCACGTGTCATCTGATATGGCAGATGATGATGCATACTGTCATGGTGGCAGGTACATAGAGGCAGGGAGATGAAAATAATCTAAGTATAGGGACTTAGTATGAGTCAGTGAGTCCGCAAAGATGGAAAATTGATTAAGTATGGGAGCTCTTCAGACAGACTTATGAAAGGGAGAGTTATACTTCCAAGATTTCATGAGTCCGTGAGTCCGCAAGTCCAAGAAGAGAAAAATGGTTAAGTATGGGAACTCTTCGGACAAACTTATGAAAGGGAGAGTTATACTTCCAAGAGTTTATGAATCGGTGAGTTTGCAAGTCCGAAAAGAGAAAAATGGTTAAGTATAGGAACTCTTTGGACAAACTTATGAAAGGGAGAGTTATACTTCCAAGAGTTTACGATTCCATGAGTTCGCAAGTCCTAAAAGAGAAAAATGGTTAAGTATGGGAACTATTTGGATAGACTTATGAAAGGGAGAGTCATACTTCCAAGATTTTATGAGTCTGTGAGTTCGCAAGTCCGAAAAGAGAAAAACGGTTAAGTATGGGAACTCTTTGGACGAACTTATGAAAGAGAGAGTTATACTTCCAAGAGTTTATGATTCTGTGAGTCCGCAAGTTCGAAAAGAGAAAAATGGTTAAGTATGGAAACTCTTCAGACGAACTTATAAAAGGGAGAGGTATACTTCCAAGAGTTATGAGTGCATGATTCCATGAGTCTGAAAAGAGAAAAATGGTTAATTATGGGAAATCTTCGGACAAACTTATGAAAGGGAGATTTATACTTCCAAGAGTTTATGAGTCAGTGAGTCTACAAGTCCAAAAAAGAGAAAAATGGTTAAGTATGGGAACTCTTCGGACGAACTTATGAAAGGGAGAGTTATACTTCCAAGAGTTTGTGAGTCCGTGAGTCCGCATATATGAAAATAATCTAAGTATTAATACTTTTTAGGCGGATTCATGAAAGAATGAATCCTAATACATTTTGGGAACATAATCGTATGAATTATTTTATGTAATTGTAAATTGTTAAGCCTAATAAATTATGTTGGCTACACATTTTTCAGAGTTAACAACATTTAGATCAAAACAAGATCAACACAAAGTTCAGTATCATGGAAGATGCACATAGGGATTAGAGCCACGGAGATAAGATTAGAGGGATGTATGTTAATTTAGGCATTGAAGGTGCAAATTCAATTGTACATGGAGAAGGAAAGGAAGAAAGTATGAACTTTGTGGAGACTATAAAAGGTCTGCAAAAGGATATCCATAATTATAAAGTTGATAATGAGAGGATTATGAAATCCAAGGAGCAATAGGAAGACTTCAACATCAGGATAATGCAAAGCTTGAACAAAATAGAGAAGAAGATGGATAAGGAGATTGGGTCAAGAAAATCAAGGAATCATATATCTCACGATGTGAGGGGAAGAAATATAAGTGTTGGCAGACATCACTATTATTCTTCCAGACATTCAACTAAGAGAGAACACCGAAGTCAAGTCCATCCCTTGTTAAGAAGCATAAGAATAGGTTTGGTGTGGATGAGCTATAGGGGGAAATGAATAAAATCAATCCTCCTACATTTGATGGTGAGCACAAGAAGGATGAGGATGCATAGACATGGCTTCTATGAATGAGGAAGTATTTTCAATTGTATAATTAGTCTTCACAAGCAGCAGGAAAATTTTCCATCTATCAACTCAAAGGAAAAGCATCAATGTGGTGGGATCAATTTGTCCAAGTACAACATATTGATGAGAAGAAGGTCACATGGAGGGAGTTCAAGAGGTATTTCCATAAGAAATACTTGACTAAGAGATACTAGGATAAGAAAATGAAGGATTTCTTTGAACTCAAGCTTGGGAGTATGATCATAGATGAATATGAAAGAAGATTTTTAGAATTGTTGAAGTATGTTTCTTTCATCAAGGAGGGGCATGTTAAGATTCAGAGGTACCTGAGTGGGCTGCCATATTTTATCAGTGATAAGATACAGTATAACGATCCCAAGACACTGGAGGAAACCATAAGGAGGTATAAATGCCTTTATGAACAACATAAAGGAAGATCAACCTTCCAAAGGACATGGGAAAACAAAAAGAAAAGTATGATGGACCAGAGGAAGAGGAGATCTAAGCCACCATTCTTCAGAAATAATTCTCAGGGACAACCAACCTATAAAATACCCAGAATGACAGAGGCAATAGGGAAAATACCAAGGCAACAACACATTCAATGTCGGGGTTGTGGAGGAGATCATGCGTTGAAATATTTCCCTAACAGAGGTGGAAAAGTGAAGACAAACAAGCTGAGTTTTAGTCACACATGATTGAAGTGGAAGGTAAAATCAACAACCAAACCATCACTATTTTAATTGATTCAGGAGCTAGTCATAGCTATATGGATCCTAAGATGGTGGAAAGATTTCAATTGCCAAGAAGCAAGCTTGGAAAACCTTGGATGGTGCAGCTAGCTACATAAACTAAAATAAAAATTAATGAGATGGTTAAAACATGCCCAATGGACATGAATGGATTGAGGACCAAGGAAAATTTGAACATCATACCTTTAGGTTCCTATGACTTCCTAATTGCTATGGATTGGTTGGAACAACATCATGTTGTACTAGACTGTTATAATAAGGCATTTACTTTATTGGATGAGAAAGGGGATTTAAGAACAGTACAAGAAATTCCTAGGGAAATAATTGTCAGAAAAGTTTGAGCCTTGCAGCTGGAGAAGAGTTACAGGAAAGGTGTCAAATATTTGTAGCACATATGGAAGAGACACCTAAAGATAAGGCATCAAATATTGAATATTATGCAGTCCTAAAAGATTTTGAAGATGTGTTCAAGGAAATACTAGGATTTATGCCTAAGAGGTATATCGACTTCTCCATTAATCTGGTGCTGTGAGCAACTCTAGTATCTAAGTCTCCTTACATGATGAGTACACTCGAGCTGAAGGAATTGCAAATGAAACTGGAAGATATTTTGAAGAAGTGGTATATAAGCCCAAGTGTGTCACCTTGGGGTGCCCCAACATTATTTGTGAAGAAAAAGGATGGAACTTTGAGACTGCGCATAGCTTTTAGGCAGTTGAACAAGGTAAATGTGAAGAATAAGTACCCTTTTCCAAGAATAGATGACCTCTTTGATCAACTGAAAGATGAAAAAATATTCTCCAAGATTGATCTCAGGTGAGGTTATCATCAAGTAATAATTAAATAAGAAGACATCAACAAGACTGCCTTAAGAACAAGGTATGGCCATTATGCGTTCACAATGGTACCATTTGGGTTGTCAAATGCACCAACGGTCTTCATGTGTTTAATGAATGACATTTTCAGGGTTTACTTAGATAAGTTTGTCATTTTCTTCCTGAATGACATTCTTATATACTCTAATTCTGAAGAAGAGCATGAACAACACTTAAGTATGGTATTACAAATATCGAGGGAGCATCAATTGTATGCCAAATTGAGCAAGTGCTCATTATATCAGAAGCAAATCCAATATTTGGGCCATATTATTTCAGAAGAAGGGATATTGGTGGATCCAGAAAAGATAAGGGCCATTGAAGAGTGGCCAACACCAAGGAATGTTTCAGAGGTGAGGTCATTCATGGGCCTTGCATGATACTATAGGATATTTATTGATGGATTCTCAAAGATTGCACACCCAATCACTTTGAATGGACACAGGAATGTGAAATGAGTTTTGAGCACTTGAATCATTTATTAACAAGTGCTCCAATACTAAGGATTGCTGATCCAAACGAAGACTTTATTATGTGCACTAATGCATGTAAAGAAGGACTGGGTGGATTCCTTAGTCAAAATGGGTATGTGGTCTTCTATGAACTAGGAAATTGAAGGAGCATGAAAGGCACTATGCTACTCACGATTTGGAATTGGCCTCCATAGTGGATGCCTTGAATATGTGGAGGCACTACCTCATGGGGAAAATATTTGAGTTAAGGACAAACCATAATGGTTTGAAATACTTGTTCGGACAACCAACTCTATATTCTAGGCAAAGCAGGTGGTTAGAGTTCCTCAATGAATATGACTTTGATATAAATCATATCAAAGGTAAAGAGAACAAGGTAGTTGATGCACTCAATAGGAGGGTGTGTGAGATGCATGCTAAGACCATTGGCATGTACCAAACATATTTGAAATACATAATTCTAGAGGCTACAAAATCAGATCAAAAATACATGGAAGTAAAGGAAACACTTCAACAAGGCAATTTACAACAGAAGGGTGAATACTATAAGCTCAAAAACGATGAAATTCTCATGAACAGGGCATAATTTATGCATCGAATTCTCAAGAATTGAAAAACCTGATTTTAAAGGAAATGCATAATGTGCCTTATGTAGGACATCCAGGTTACCAAAAATCTATTGCAGCTGTCAAGAGCCAATTTTACTGGCTAGGGATGAAGAAAGATGCTGCAGATTTTATTGCCAAATGTTTGGAATGTCAAAAATTCAAGGCTGAGCACATAAACCTAGCTGGTCTGCTACAACCATTACTCATTCCTGAGTGGAAGTAGTAACAATGGATTTCATTACCAAGCGACCCAGATCAAACAAGCAACATGATTCCATCATGGTGGTGGTGGACAAGCTTACTAAAGCTTCCCACTTTATTCTAGTAAAGCTCACACACAAGGCAAGAAACATTGCTGATATTTATATAAGGGAAATTGATCGATTGCATGGTATACCCAGGACCATTGTGACCAATAGAGACCCAAAATTTACCTCAAATTTTTGGAAATTATTATTCAAAGGGTTTGGGACCAATATGAATTTTAGCACAACCTATCATCCAGAATCAGATGGGAAAACATAGGGAGTAAACCAAGTGTTTGAAGATATATTAAGGATGTATGTGATGGATAAACCATCCAAATGGGAGGATTACTTGCACTTGGTGGAATTTTCTTATAAAAATGGGTATTAAGAATCCCTAAAGATGATCCCATTTGAAGCCCTATATGGCAGAAAGTGCAACACACCAGTAAATTGGGACAACCCAATAGACAGGGCAGTGGTTGGGCCAGAACTACTACTCAAGGAAATGGAAGAGCAATTGTTAAAAATAAAGTAGAATTTAAATGCCACCCATGACAGGTAGAAAAGCTATGCTGATAGAAACAAAACCCACAAAGAATTTAAAGTGGGTGACCATGTGTTCCTAAAAGTAAAGGCCAGGAGAAGTTCCCTGAAATTGGGAAATTGTTCAAAGCTGACAACTCGTTATTGTGGGTTGTTTGAAATCCTAGAAATAATTGGACCTGTAGCATACATGCTTGCTTTACCTGCATCATTGAGTATTCATAATGTATTCCATGTATCATTGCTTAAAAATTATGTACCTGATACTTATCATGTCATTGATTGGAATGTGATTCAGGTGGAGCAAGAAAGGGACTTTCAGGTGCATCTGGTGTGCATATTGGACCAGAATATCAAGCAACTCCGAAATCGAGTCGTAGGGATAGTAAAGGTACAATGGACTTGGTACAGTCCTGAGGATGCGGATTGGGAGTATGAAGAGGCTATGCGGGCCAAGTATCCGCATCTTTTTGAAAACTATTAAAGTTTTGATTGTATGTGTATATATACTGCACTGAGGATAATGCATAATTAAGGGGGAGGGGAATGTAATACCCCTAGGCCAAACCCCAGTTGTACATAAAAATGTAAATGTTTTATAGGCTGGTGAGCCAGGTTGTTATAGGCCAAAAGGATTATGTGATTATTAGGCCAGGGAGCCTGGATGCTAAAATCCAGTGAGACTATTTTTGTAATACATAAAGACTCATATTATTAATGAAAACACACTGTTACATGCAAACCGATCCACAAATGAGTATGG
>ML783732.1:90091-118628 GCA_009831015.1 Picea engelmannii
AAGGGGATAAGCTAGGGGGGTCAATCCCATTGGAATATTATAGTATTATTCCTTAAAGCTAAAGTAATGGATATATATATATATATATATATGTATATCCTAAGTCTCAAAGGTAGGTACAAGGGAGTTCCTTGGAGTGCCAAGTTTCCTAAAAGACACATGCATATATATATATAGTGGATATAGCGCAAAGGAGGGGGGCTCGATATTATCGTGAGTATTAATGGTGGCTGCAGGGAAGGAGCTGTGAGTGGTACCAGACGGTACTGGAATGCGATGAAGCATATGCACTTGTACTGTTAGTGCGGGGAGGGGATGGATTGAAGAAGCGGTTGTCACTGTGTTACAGAAGAAGTGATTTGTCAGGCCCATGAGTAATTCTCTGGGAGAGAGATTACTCAGGGTTGTTCCCTGATGCATTGGGAAATAGCTACGGGGCTCTGAGATTTCTTGTTCGACTTGTTGTTGAAGCCCCGGAAGAGAAGTGGGGCATCCAAGAGACTTTTGAGAAGAGAAGGGGCATGCTTTATGGGGTGGGACATGCATGTGGGGAATGAGAGACTGCAAGCTAGTTGCAACAGTTGGCACCTTGGGCAGAACACTTGTGTTGCTGATCATACCTTAGACTAGCTTAGTTTTCCCTTTGCCCTCGTAGAATTTATCCCCAGCTTGGGGGTGACCTGCTTTTGAGAGTTATGAGCAGTGTGGTCTAAGGCTGGGAGGAACGTAGAAGGTTTGCATGCAGTTAGTGTCTATTTTCTTGAGACAGGTGTCTTTCATATGCTTATTTCCATTTCTGGGTGTGGGTGCATTTATGGGTTTTCTGTCCTAGAATCTCAATTATTAAACTCTATATGAAATGTTATTGTTGCATACATGCTGTTATTATTTTCCACTGAACTCTGTTAATATGCATAGTTAATTATTTAATTAATGGTATCATAATTCGTATTTCTGCATGACATGTTCCAGTTCAGGACTGGATACATTACTTTTTGGTATAAGAGTTGATAAGACAAGTTTTTAAGTGGCATAGCACAACATGGTGGCTGGGGATGTTACAAAGAAGAAGAATCATAGACCATATTCTTGAGGAGTTATATTCAAGTAACAAGGTAAACATAAAGCTATAGTCCACCTGATTTTTGTTCTACCTTTATTTTATCTTCTTTTGAAGATGATTATAGAAATGTTAGAGAGGCGGTTGATTCAAAAGAGGGTAAACTTTGGAAGAAGGCCATGGTAGAAGAAATGGAGGTCTTGGACAAAAATGAGGCATTGGACTTGGCCAAGTTGCCTGATGCAAGAAAACATGTTGGTAGCAAATTGGTGTTCAAGAAGAAGTTCAATGAAAAAGGCAGAATGGAGAGGTACAAGGCTTGCTTGGTAGCAAAAGGATATTCCAGGGTGGAGGGAATTGACTTTGGTGATATTTCCTCTCATGTTGAAAAGTTGAATTCCATTATTTTTCTATTTTCTCTTGCTATAAATAATAGGAGTTGATTTTAATATGATAATAAGCCTCTCGAAAATAAGGAGACATCTTGAGGCTAGATGGCATATGCACTCGATTTAAATAAAATATAGATAATTTGTCATTGATAGATCCTATACCCAAAAATGGTGGTTATACCTGGAACAATTGAAGACGGGGTACACGCCACATGATTGAATGACTAGACAAGTTTCTCCCAACAGAGTCCTTTCTAGAGGAAAGGATTTAGTAGGAATCCCTCATTCTCCCAAGAGTTGGTTAATATCATAGAAAAATTCTACTCCACTAGCAATCTTAGTGCACCATAAAAAAACACCCCTTTCTATTTTGAAACAAGTGGCTCATAGCTCCAAACTTCCACAACTTGGTGAAGGAATTGTGGACCACTACTAATATAAAAAAATATAATTTAAGAATGTTTCTCTTCCAAAAAAAGTAAATAATTCTAAAACTAAAACTAAAATATTGGAATGTCAATAGTTTCAGGTACACCTTCACCATAGGGATAATGCTTGAAGAAATTGTGACAAAAAGTTAGGAAGAGATCATAGATTCTAGCATGACCAAACCCCTTAGAAAGAAGGAAAGAGACCCAAGTGATCAATTGGATTAGCCATCCTTCCAGGAGGACATTGTTGGCACCCAAGGTTTTGGGTAAATATCGTGCGTGCCACAAAAAAAGTTGTGTGTGCCCATTATAGTTATGTGCATGCTCAAGTAGATGCACAAGGAGTGATGAGAAGCACACGTTGGATCAAGTTTTGACAAGTTTTGTTAATGTGCACCAAAGTCCAGTTCTACCAATGCATAGCGAAAATCAAGAAGATGCATGCCATAATAAAAAAAGGAATCTTCGGGAAATATCCTCAAATGATTACTTCCAACAACATAAAGGAACATTGAGTAGAAAGGAGATGTGTAAGAAAGGTAGTTAAGATTGCTCTAATTCCATAAAGGCTACGTGGAATGCAAGTAGGTGACAAAAGCTTGCGAGACCGTTAGTCGATAGAATGAGTGGAGCAGAACTGAAAGAGATAAAGTGCCAGAGCTGAGAAGGATATAAAGGGAAGCGAGGATGAAAAAGAAAGCGTTGATTTACTGGGTTAATGCTAGTTGTTCATTGTTCAAGAGCTCGCTCTAATCCTCTGTAGTGTTGTGATGTTTTTGGTTTTCTAAGTCTGTCATGTGTTAAAGGTATGAAAGGATGTGCATGGCATAATGTATTGTAAATATGGGGAATTATCTGAGAGAATACGAGATCCTATTGCTGTCGATATATGATTTGCTTAATTTATGCATGTGATTGATGGAATGGGGATGATAATAAAGCTGCACTGATTTAGAACTTATGATGTGTCAAGTATGTGTTTGAATGAATGTGTTGATTTCATTATGTTTTGTCATCTGTTAAGCAACTTACAATAAATTATATGAATGTCAACCTAGATGGATATCTATGTGTTTATCCCTTCATCCCTGACACAAGACTAGATGGTATTTTTGATCCTCATAGCGTCTCGAGCGAGACCTTCTTTAGCCTTGGATGAATATTGATATGCCAATGTTTTGGGGTTTTTGTTGGTCAACTCTAGATGAACCTTGGGTCTTAACCCCCCAACATTAAGAAGTACATGCGCAAGCGTGAAACGACCCAACACATGGTTCCGTTCTCGGGACTTGAAAGTCTTGTATTGAATGATGAAGGCAAGAAATGAGGTGGTATCCATCTTGGGAGGAAATTCAAGATTGGATAACTACAAAGGAACATGAGTTTTGGTAGTGGGAAAATCAAGGTCTGAGAGTTAATGTGAAGCGATGGAAGGATACATATCTTTACATTGATATGCATGCGACTTTCTTTGTTGAATTTCCCTATTTGTTGTATGAATGGCTAAAAAGGAAGACTGCCACTAAAACTGCTTTGAGGTCACGAAAGCCTATCGTTTGGGATCAATCCACTATTAATAGGCTGAAGGAATTGGACAATAAGTGGGCTTGAGCCATTGATTTTTGGTTTGCTCGAGTGAAGAAGGGATATATAATTGAATTTGTTGTGGAGTACACTGATTCTTTTGGTGAGGCTGAAATAAAGTTCACGAAAGTTCCTAGGAAGAGATTGCTAGAAGAAATCCCACTCTAGATAAAGATGTTGTTCGTGGAGTAGGGCCTGATGCGCATTGGCAAAATTTTCAATTACTTCCTAATTAATTTAGTAATCAACTGAAGAGTTGTGGATTTAATTATAAATTCGAGGTCATATCTTACTTATGAAATGTCGTGCACCATATATGCAAGTGTAGTGTTGTAATTCACCAAAGATTTGTAGCACTTTTGATGTCACAAATCAAGATTTCAAGATACTTAATTAGGTAACCAATCTACAATATTTTTTAAACTCCCCGT
This sequence comes from Picea engelmannii, assembly GCA_009831015.1. Classification (NCBI taxonomy): domain Eukaryota; kingdom Viridiplantae; phylum Streptophyta; class Pinopsida; order Pinales; family Pinaceae; genus Picea; species Picea engelmannii. The sequence continues at coordinate 93,990 of ML783732.1, forward strand.
GAAAAGAAAGTAAATCACACTTGTGGAAAATAAATCACTCTTCCAGAAAGTAAATCACACTTGCAGAAAGTAAATCACACTTGTGGAAAGTAAATTACACTTGCGAAAAGTAAATCACACATTGCGAAAAGTAAATCACACTTGTGGAAAGTAAATCACACTAGTACCTTATGGCAACTTGTTCAAGTATGAAGATAACCTTGACTTGTTGTATAAATTATGTGATTCTATATGCAATGAGATGTATTAAAATCACATTATTATCTGATGCATAAGAGAGTGACAACTCATAAAATCAATTGAATATCAACCCCAAACTATTAGAGAATCAAATTGTTACAAATATTGAAGAAAGCAGAGTAAAGTAAAAGCTGCAAGCGAAGTTGCAATGACTGGAATCATAGTAAAGAGAGTTGCAACAACGTATGCATTCCAAAATTGTTATAGATCTACATATATCTGATTAACACCTAAGACGCAAAAAGATTCACAATATAAAGAAACCAAATACTAATTATCTATGAACTACAATTAAATGTTTATGAAATGAAATTGCAGCGAAACAAAATAACTATGAAAGTAAATGAACAACAATAAAATGATAATCCTATGCTAATTTTCAAGAAGTACCTGACTAATAAGGGGGCCCTACCCCCTTAGACAAGGCATTGGAATATGAAATCAGAATCACACGATCACTCAACACACCATCACGCGATTAGGAGGAGAAAGGAAACTATATTGCATAAGTTCATAGTTTTACAATACAACTGAATATTATCGCCATAATCATTCCTTGAGCTCAAAGGAATATGGGGTCTTTATAAAATAAGTCTAGTGTCTAAATAAAACAAGGATATAGATGGGAAACCATGAGAATCAGGTTGTTCATCCGTTTACATTGATATCACCAATTTTTAGAAAATAGCAGGAATATGCTGACTCAGATCAACTGGACGACAGTTGGTAGGAAAACTATTTCCTTCTTTGTTTGTCCACTTGCCTTTCATTGCCTTTCTACCTGAGGAGCAATCTCTGATCGACGGTTGTAACACTGACTGATGTGTTGGAAAAATTTGTCTTAGAGTTGCAACAACGAGACTACATTTTGAATTGTAGCAGTTGTATCATGCTTGGAGTTGCATCACTTAAAGATGAGTTACAACTCCTACAGGGAGATGCAACCACTATAATTGCTCCTGTATAGCAATGTTAGTGCAAGAAGATAACAATTTCCTTAAGACATATGTAAGAATGGCATAAAATCAGGATGTGGGGAAAAGATTCATACCTTGGTGAAAAGTGAGACAAACTGGGTGAGGAAGGTACCAAGAGGGGATGAATATTGGAAAAATAGTAAGGAAAAGGTACTAAATGGGTGCTAAAAATATGCCAATTTAGGCACTCATCACACATGGAACTTGATAGGATGGCTGAGTAGAATTATATAGTGCTAGGGGGGGTGAAAATATAGGGGGAAAATTGGAAAGGAGATGTATCCATTGAGGAGGATCCAAAAGTTGTTGAGATAAGGTGAGGGATGGGATGGACCCACAAGAGCAAAGGAGAGAAAGAGTTGAGAGGTACATAAGAAAAGTTGAGTTAATAAGGAGAGTGTAACAAAGAGGTGGAAATAAGATAACAAGGGGCACATGATGAGGGGTCAGGCCCAGGATGAAGAGAAAGGAGATCACACTAGGAGGAAGTGTAGAAGAGTGTGTTGCGCTAGAGAGGAGCATAGACGAAGATATGCCCACGAAGAGGCGCGAAATTGAAAGTAAGGTGTCCAGTGGGGATAACTGTAGTAGTAGTAGTCGTAGGGGCTTAGGAGGCAAAGTATGAACCCCTTGGATGTTGTGGAGTGTTGCAACTTTGGAGGAAGATGAGGCACATAATAGAGGCACAGGAGAAGGAGAGGAAGATGGATGATCCTCTAGTGGCGGGGGAGAAGAGTTAGTGGTAGTATATGGTATTGCACGAATGCAGGTAGGAAACTCTCTAGGTCACCTCACAAGAATTTTTAGAAGAAGATGGACTTACCCCCCCTTTGAACCACCCCCCTTGCACATTTTTAATCAAGAAGAAGAAACAATAGATAGTGAGGAAATTGAAATAGGATAAAGAGTAGGAGAAAGAGTAGAAGGAGATACAAGAGAAGAGACGAGTGAAGAAGAAGACGATGTTAGTGCTACTTCACTAAGAAGAGTATCAATATTGAGAATTCTGACACCCAATAGTCAGATCGAAGGAAATAGTTCTAGATTGAGGATGGAGAATCGACATAGTACCATAAGGTTACTTGTGTTCCATGGAATGAGTAAGGATGATGCAAAACAACATTGGTTCACATGTGGAGCGATATGGTATGTGAAGAGGATCACAAATGAAGCAACAAAAATTTCACAACTGGAAACCACGTTCAGGGACAAAGCCTTGGTGTGGTACATGAAGTACAAGTCCATTGCACCAATATGACAGACAAGGTCCCTAACATAGAACAAGAGAGATATACTTAAGGAATTCCAAAAACCTAATTCAGAGTTACAATGTATTACAAAGATCAAGGAGATTAAGTAGAAACAAGGATAAACTATGTGGGATTATGACCAACAATTAAAGATTTTGTTAGATAGGTGATCATAATTTTAAGGGGGTATATGGTCTAAATTCGGATGCAAAAGTCATAAAGCTATAAAGTTAATATATTGCCCATGTGGATCAAGGAGATGCCCACCTCCTCATTAATTAATTGGGCTAATAAGTTTCCCATATGGGTCAAAGAGAGCCCCATCTCTCCATTATTGTATCAGGTTTTATTCTCCACTACTTAGTTAGTTGGGTAGTTAGATCTATTAATATAATAATAGAGACTCATTTAATGAGATCTTCCCATTATTGTATAGGCTTTTATTTTCCACTACTTAGTTAGTTGGGTAGTTAGATCTATTATACTAATAATAAAGACTCATTTAATGAGCTCTTTTTGAATTTGTCCAATGGACCATTTTGTAATGCTATATAAAGGCCTAGCAAGCCTTTTCATAATATCAAGTTACTCATTTTGACTTCTCTAATATTTTCTATTGTTCATTGTGAGAGTAATTGGATCTGTGTGATTTACTAGTAATTAGTTTTAGAGGTGAGGCTCCTCTATGAACTTCACCTCCCAAGTACTTCATTTACATGTTTTTTGTGTCCATTGTTGGATAGATTGTCATTGATGTCAACAATCAAATTGATGATCTATTGTTAATGATGAATTACCACAGTTGAGATTGTCATTGATGTCAAACAGGTATATCAGTAAGCAGAAGATGTCAACAGTTTGCAGATATCGAAAGAGAGAACAAGAGAAGAAAATAATCGAATGAGTTAAGCTTAGAAGGGTTGGCCTCGAGTTCAGAGAAAGGAGCCATCGATAATCTCGATGAATGGTAGAGATTGCTGGAGACAACATGAACAAATAACCGTGGGCCGTTATATCCAGCATAGCTGCAAGGAGGATAAGTGTTGAACTCATTCAAACTCCAAAGCTCAGGAGGAGGAGTAACGTGGACCGTTAGATACAAAGCTAAAAAGGGGGAGCGACGTGGGTTGTTATCCGACGAGAGTGGAATATTGGATATCGTGACATTAGGATTCAGAATAAGGGAGGTTCTCTAACCTCTAAAATACTGAAACACGAAATCGCAATTAGATCCAGACCATTGGATCGAGGAAAGTTGATGACTGTTAATCTGCTTTGAAAGCCTCAACAGCCGTCGAATTAAACCTGATTCCCGTCAGTCGTTAGATCATATCAATGTGGAAGGATAAGATAAGTAAGGTAAATAGGTTGTGAGTTCAAAGTGCCGAAACCCCATCAGTCATCGAATCACCGAGGCCATGGACCATTGATCTGTCATGACACATTTCAGAGTCTCACAAGTTTCAAGCAAGGCAACTCATATCAAGAGTTCGCGACATGCAAAATCGTGACGCACTCCTCTGGCTTGGCCCCTGGTCACCACCGATGGTCACGATAAGGGGAGGAGCTAGTGCAACCAAGCTCTATTTTAGCAATTGCGACATGGAGTGTCGATACCCTCCATCACAAGAATGCCAAAATGAGAAATTGCAATAAGATAAGGGCTGTCGATTTGGAGGAACATAACGAGGACCGTTGGATCAGGGATGTAGGTCAGTGAACAATGTCAGCAAGTTACGCCACAATGAGAATCCCAAAATTACGACAACCATCCATCTCAATGCATGATTAAGTCATAGCCATCGGATTTAGCTGTGAAAGGATAAGTGTAAGCTTAAACACTAACCATCGATCTAGTTTAGAGATGTAATGTGAGTCGTCCGATCGTTTCGACAATATCATAATCGAGATTTTTGAATTGTTGGAGGTCATGAAGACTCGATGGTCAAAGCGCAAAAATCCCGACAACCGTCCATATTAGTGGGTGATTGAATCACGACCATTGACTCTAATAAAGCGCTCAAAGTGTGTGTTTGGTCTAGCACCTGGTCACCGCAGCTGGTCGTATGGTTCCAAGATGTAATCGACAATATCATAATCGAGAGTTTTGAAAGGTTGGACATAATGAAGACCCAAATGTCAAAGTGCCGAAATTCCGACAACCGTCCATCCCAGTGGGTAATATGAACCGTCTGATTGTTTTGGCAATTTCGTGATCGTGAGTTTTGTAATATTGGAAGTCACGATGACTCGAAGGGAAAAGTACCGAAATCCATTCAGCCATCCATCTCGTCAGAATATTGAATCGTGACCATTGGAATGATAAACGCCCAGGAACTCGTCTCGCCTAAACATGAGGTCTATGCCATTGGTCATTTGATATAAGAGTTTTTAAAGGAAACTGTTATATATTGCTATTTTCGGTAAGCCCATGGTTCTGTAACACATGGTCATGTGAAATGGATTGAAGGAAGCGCCTACACGGAATCTGGTCTTTGTGAAGTAAAAGAGATTTGATATCGAGTATAAAGGATTAAATTGATCCACGACTATGATCAATTTATGAAAAACCTTCACGGTATAATGAACCGATACACATTCATAATTAAAAGAGAATAAATCATGAAAAACATGAATAATGAATAAAAAGGGAAAATAATATTAATTAAAGTTTAATTATCATTTTAAATGAAAAGGTACAATGGTTGAAATAAAGGGACACGATGTTTTAAATTTCACACCCGCTTGAAGAGTATATAAACGAGAAAAAAGTGGTGAGAAGAAGGTGTCTCTGTAGTCCAGAAAAGAAGATCAAAGCTGAAGCAGATTCTAGGAAGAAAAGATAATACCTATGCATTAAGGGTGGTTGGGTGGTGCAAGGGGAGGTTGGTGCCTGCAGAGGGAGTTGGTGCTTCCTTGTCAGTTGTAGCTGAGTAAACAAGGGGTCGTAGCCTCCTACCAGTTGGTGCTAGTAAACTAGGGTGTGGGTGCATCCTGATAAGTTGGTGTTGATCAAAGAGGAAGTACACCTTCCTTCTAAGTAACATGTAAAACAAATTTTGCAGTTAATAGAAAAGAGTTTGTGGTTTTTCCCATTTGGGTTCCACGATAAAATACTGTGTTAAGATTATGTTTTGCATTAATAAGTAAAAATTTATATAATTGTCCTCTCACTGATTCACCCCCCCCTCTCAGTAACAAAATCTGATCCTTCAATTGGTATCAGAGCAGGTTCCTTCAACAACAGTCTAACAAACTTGAAGGTAGATCTTGAAGATGGGTCAACAAGAAGGAATGTCTAACAACAAAGCACCATTGTTCAATGGAGAAGGCTATGCTCTGTGGAAAATAAGAATGAAAAAATTCCCTTTGGCGATTGGTTTTGATATCTAGCAATCTGTTGTATACAATTACATTGCACTGACTACTCCACCCAAAGACTCTGGAGGAAAGAAAATTTGCGATGATAGCTCAAGAGAAGTTAATGGAATTTTAGCTGGGTTGACTGACTCTATATGTGTGAAAGTTATGCATTGCAAATCGGCCAAAGAAACCTAGGACAAATTGGAGGCTGTATATGAAGGAGAAGTCAAAGTCAAAGAAGCCAAACTACAGACCTACATAACTCAATTTGAAAATATGAAAGTGAAAGAAGAAGAAAATATTGCTAAATACTTTCATAGGGTAGATGAAGTGGTCAACTCAATTAGAGTGGCAGGAGAAGAAGTTACAGATAAACCCATTGTGAAAAAAATACTAAGGTCATTACCGATGAGGTATGATGCAAGATTTCCTCAATTGAAGATAGATCCGATCTAAGCTCACTCACAGTTGACCAATTCCATGGGATTTTTACAACATATGAAATGAGAACAAGAAATAATAAATCAGCAAAAGACGGAACAACTTTCAAAGCATTCAAGACAAAGATAAATCTGAAGCAAAAAATTTAATCCTGTCATCATGAAGAATTTGATGTGGAGGAAGCTAACTTTATTAGAAAAATTAAGAAAGGATCAGGGAAGTACAAAGGTAAGATTCCTTTTAAATATTTTAATTGTGGCAAAGTAGGTCATTTTGCATCCAACTGTCCCTATCCCAAGGAGGACCCTGAAGATGAAGAAAATAAAACCAGACAATATCAGAAGAAAGAAAAATTCAACTACAAGAAAAAGTACTACAAAGGGAAAAAAAAATTCTACTCAAAAGAAGAAAACAACAGCTCATCAGAATCTAGTGACAACGATGAATCTGATGATGATGAAGTCCTTTTCTTAGGTATTGAAGAATCTAATGATATAAAAAAAATTAAACATGAGAAGGAGTTACAAGATTAAGAAGAAGTTAATATGGAGCAAGAACTTCTCAGTGCCTTGGATGAATTAAGAAAATACAAAACCAAATATAGACAATTGAAAAGTTTTGTAGTTGAACAAAAAGAAAGGTATGAACAAGAAGAAAGGTATGAACAAGAAGAAAAGGAGATTGAAAAAATCATGAGCAATCTAAAAAAACAAATCTTAGAAGCAAATAAGATCGAAGAAAATCCGGAAAAGTCTCTTAAGGAAAAACAAATAACTTGTGAAAGAATGGAGGCAAAAATAGTTCATCTGAAAAAGGAATTGGATGCAAAAATCATTCAAACAAAATTTGAAAATAGCTCTAAAATATTAGATAAGATTATTACAGCTCAAAGGGATTTTGAAAATAAAAATGGAATAGGTTATTTTCAAAAGGAAAGCCATGTTAACTCAAAATCTTATGCAGATGCTCTTCACAGTACATTAGGGAAGACAAATGAAGGGAAGATAAGTAATGACAAGAGCTCCAGAAAATTACCTCCACTCATCAGGAAAGAAGGAAAGACAATACCAAATAAATTTTACCAAAACAAGTATCCTCGCATTTTTCCTGGTTACTACTATGCTTGCTCTAATTTTGGACACAAAGCTATAAATTGTAGAGCATATAAAAAGAAAAATTTGAAGGTTAAGAATTATATCCTTAAGGATAAACAAGCAACAAATCAAGTTAAGAGCAAAAACTATAACTCTTTTGAACCTCTACAAGAAGGGGACTTACAATGCTTCATATGTCATAACCATGGACATAAAGCCATTAATTTCAGACTAATTTAAGTCTTAGAACAACTTAAGTTAATTAGAGAGAAAAATAAACTTTGGAGAGTAAAAACATCAAAAAGGGAATGCCTTATTGCCCTAAAAACTCAAGTTGAAAAGGATCTCTGGTATGTTGACAGTGGATGCTCGAAACATATGATAGGTAACAACGACAAGTTTTTAGACTTAAAGAAAGAAAAAGGTAAAGTTACATTTGGTGATAATGCTTGAAGTAACATACTTGGGAAAGACACTGTGAGCCTGGGAAAAGACAAAGCTAGAAATGTACTACTTGTCAATAAATTGAAGCCTAGTTTATTAAGTGTCACTCAAACCTGTGATCAGGGACACTTCTGTATATTTGATTCCAAAAAATGTGAAATTAGGAGAGAAGACACAGGAAAATTAGTTGGTACTGCTCCTAGAACTCCTGAAAATGTATATATACTAGATGCAAAATTAAATGAGGAGTGTCATATAAATTCAGTAGATGAAAGTTGGCTATGGCATAGGAGGTTGGGGCATATTAAATTTGACAATCTTGTGAAAGTCAACAACCTTGGTGCATTAACAAACTTGCCAAAAATCATAAAACCCTCAAATGCTATGTGTAGACATTGTCAACTAGGGAAGCAAACTAGGGTAAGATTCAAAACAAAAGAATACACAACCTCTAAACCTTTAGAGCTTGTTCACACTGACCTATGTGGACCTACGAGAACCAAGAGTCTACAAGGAGAGTCTTACTTTATGTTGTTCATTGATGACTTTACTAGAATGATCTAGATATGTTTTCTCAAGGAAAAATCAGAAGCACTCAACAAATTCAAAGCTTTTAAAATCCTTGTTGAGAATGAAAGGGAGACAAAAATCAAATGTCTTAGATCAAACAATGGTGGTGAATTCACTTTGTTATACATCAAAATTGCTAAGTGTCGCATTGTCCCTATCAATCATCGTAAGTGTCGTATCTTCCCTACAACTTTCGCAAGTGTCGCAAGTTGGTCACTAGTGTTGCAAATGATGTTCAGACATAATGCCATGATAACGACACTAAGGAGACACTTATAAAATCTCACATGAATGATTTGAAGGAAGAGCACTGGTTTACTGGAATCAAATATCTCTTGATACCTGAAAGAGACCCTGAAACAAAGGTTTGGAGGGGGAACGCTCCCCTACTTTAGCTGCAGAAGCGCTGGCGCTCCCCTATCATGATTTAGGGAGCGTTATAACGCCCCTCAGTCCCTTCTGGGGGAGCGCTGCTCATCTTGAGAGCGTTGGCGCTTCACCAAGGCTTACCAAGGAGCGCTACAATTCTCTGATGCCCTTTCTGAGGGAGCGCTCCCTATTCTKGGTCAGTTGTTAGCCCGTTGAGGAGAATAAGGGGGGGAATCATTCGAGATTAGGAGGCAGTTGTGCTCAAATTCTTGGTTTCATCAAAAGATCCCTAATCTAAGGAGAAGGTTCCCAACTGGTTCTAAACATAACTCAAGAGGTTAGGCCCCTCCCAACCTATATAAACAGGCTCTATGATGGTGGAAAAGGGMAAGGAAGAATGGAACATATGAAACTTATGATCTTGGAGGAAACTTACAGTCAGCCAAAGGAGAGTGATTAGTGAAGCTGCTGTCATCCAGGTTGTGGATCTTTCAGGCAAGGGTTAGACGAAAAGGACTTGATGAAGCCGTCGCATTCACATCTACGATTGTAAGTACTGCTATCGTTATTCTCATTAATATGACACGCTTGGCATGTTTCTTTCTAGTTTGTGTCTGATGTTACATGAACTTGTCATTTATTGATAGATCTATTTTCAAGCTAATGTCAATAGAGTAGGAAGTGGTCGTATCTTGTTTTGTCCAAAGAACTCAGCTAGGAGCAAAGGATTGGAGCGCAACTCGGAGCGTGCAGGGACAAATGTCGATTAAAAGGTACCTCTGTTATCCTTCCTTCTCATGCATTGGTTTAGATAGATTTGAAAGGAAGTCAGTGTCCACGTTAAGCATTTTTCTGTCTAGGGTTAAGTCAAGCCTTAGAGGTGATCTGCCTGTCTGTAGAGAGATTTTCCTACAACACACTTCAAAAGATTTTGATGTCTTCTATGAAACTCATGGAATAAAAAGACAATTCTCTGCTGCCAGAACACCTCAACAAAACGAGATTGCTGAAAGAAAGAATAGAACAGTTCAGAAGGCTGCAAGGACTATGCTCAATGAAGAAAAATTGTCAGATGGATATTGGAGGGAAGTTGTAAGCATAGATGTATACATATTGAACAAAGGTGAGCTCAGGGTTAATAGTGATAAAAATCCTGATGAACTATGGTTTGGAATAACTCCATCAATGAAATACTTCAAGTTCTTTGGAAGTAAATGCTACATCAAAATACTAGATGAGAGTCTTGGAAAATTTGATGCCAGATCTGATGAAGGTATTTTTCTTGGATATGCTTCAAGCAAAAAGGAATACAGATGCTACAATCTTAGATCACATAAGATTGTTGAAAGTGCAGATGTCAAGGTAGATGATCTAAAAATGATAAGGATAAAAAATCAAGAGACCATATCTACAAATAACGATGAAGATGATGATGAGACATTCGACACACAACTAAAAGAAGTATAAGAGAATGAAAAATAAAGGGAATAAGATGATATGGATACTAGTGAAACTGAAGAAGATAGTGAAGGTGGAGAGATAAGAGAAGAATTTCCAAGAAGAGATACAAAGACACCCTCAAGAATTATTCATAAAAATCATCCCGAAGAACTGGTTATTGGAGATATGAATGATGGAGTGCAAACAAGAAGACAATTGTTGTATCAAACAAAATTAGCATTGTTGTCACATATTGAGACAAGCTCAATCAAGAGGCATCTAAAGATGAGAACTGGGTTAAAGCTATGAATGAAGAATTGGATCAAATTGAAAGAAATCAAACTTGGGAACTAGTTCCTAGAACAAAAGATAAAAATGTCATTGGAACTAAATGGGTATATAAAAATAAAATGAATGAAGATGGGCAAGTAATCAGGAACAAAGCCAGATTAGTATGAAAAGGTTATGCTCAGGTTGAAGGAGTAGACTATGAAGAAACATTTGCACCTGTAGCCAAATTAGAGGCAATTAGGATGTTCTTATCTTTCTCCAGCTACAAAAAATTTAAAGTGTACCAAATGGATGTCAAATCAACATTTCTCAATGGAAATTTAGAAGAGGAAGTCTATATTGAGCAACTAGATGGGTTTCAAATAACCAATAAAAGATACCATGTTTGCAAATTAAAGAAGACACTCTATGGATTAAAACAATCACCCAGAGTATGGTATGAAAGGCTAGACTCTTATTTACAAAAACAAGGCCTGAAAAGGGGATCAACAGACAACAATCTTTATTGCAAAATTGATAGTAATAACTTGATCATTGTGGAAGTGTATGTTGATGATATCATTTTTGGTAGTAATGAAATAAAAATGAGTGAATACTTTGCTAAAAAGATGCAACAAGAATTTGAAATGTCTATGCTTGGCGAACTAAATTTCTTCCTTGGATTACAAATAATACAGTCCAAAAGGGGAGTTTTTATCCATCAATCTAAATATGTTAAGTATATGCTTAAGAGATTCTAGTTAGAGGATTGCAAACCTGTTAGTACACCTATGGCAGTTGGATGCTAACTAAGTAAGGATGATGAGTCCAAAGCCATAGATACAAAATACTACATATCAATGATTGGCATTTTTCTCTATGTAACAACTTCTAGACCTGATGTCAAGCAAGATGTTGGGATGGTGGCTAGATTCCAAGCAGAACCAAAGGAGAGTCTTGTTCAAGCTGTAAAAAGAATATTTAGATATTTGAAAGGAACCATAGATCTTGGTTTGTGGTATCCTAGCAAGGACTCATTCACATTAAAATCCTATTCAGATGCTGATTGGGCAGGAAGTATAGATGACAGAAAAAGTATGAGTGGAGGAGCATTCTTTTTGAGAGAATCACTAGTTGCTTGGATAAGAAAGAAACAATCCTCAATATCTTTGTCTAGCACTGAAGCTGAGTAGAGATTGTTGGAGACAACATGAACAAATAGTCGTGGGTCGTTAGATCCAACATAACTGTAAGGAGGATAAGTGCTGGACTCATTCAAACTCCAAAGCTCAAGAGGAGGAGCAACATAGACCATTAGATCCAAAGCTAAAAAGGGGGAGTGACGTGGGTCGTCGATACGACGAGAGTGGAATATCGGATATTAGGAAATCCGGAGTCAGAAGAAGGGAGGTGCTCTAACCTCTGAAATACCGAAACATGAAATTGCGATTAGATCTAGACCATTGGATAGAGGAAAGTTGACGATCGTGTATCTGCTTCGAGAACCTCAACAACTGTCGGATTAAACCCGATTCCCGTCAACCATTAGATCATCTCAATGTGGAAGGACAGGATAAGTAAGGTAAAGAGGTTGTGAGTTCAAAGTGCTGAAACCTCATCAGTCGTCGGATCATCGAGGCGTGGATCGTTGATATGTCATGAAGCACTCCAGAGTCTCACAAGTTTCAAGCAAGGCAACTCATATTAGGAGTTTGCGATGTGAGAAATGGTGACACACTCCTCTGTCTTGGCCCCTGGTCACCACTGATGGTCATGAGAAGGGGAGGAGCTAGTGCAGCCAAGCTCTATTTCAGTGATCACGACATGGAGTGTCGAGACCCTCCATCACAAGAATGACGAAATGGGAAATTGCGATAAGATAAGGACCGACGATTTGAAGGAATATAACGAGGACCGTTGGATTAGGGATGTAGGTCAGTGAACCACATCAGCAAGTTACACCACAATGAGAATCCTGAAATCACGACAACCATCCATCTCAACACATGATTAAGTCATAGCCATCGGATTTAGCTGTGAAAGGATAAGTGTAAGCTTAAACCCTAACCATTGATTTGGTTCAGATATGAAATGTGAGTCGTCCGATCATTTCAGCGATATCATTATCAGGATTTTTGAACTGTTGGAGGTCATGAAGACTCGATGGGAAAAGCGCCGAAATCCCGACAACCATCCATATTAGTGGGTGATTGAATCATGACCATTGACTCTAATAAAGCGCTCAAAGCATGTGTTTGGTCTAACACCTGGTCACTGCAGTTGGTCGTATGGTTCCGCGATGTAATTGACAATATCATAATCAAGAGTTTTGAAAGGTTGGATGTAACGAAGACCCAAATGTCAAAGTGCCGAAATTTCGACAACCGTCCATATCAGTGGGTACTATGAACTGTCTGATTGTTTCAGTGATTTCGTGATAGTGAGTTTTGTAATATTGGAAGTCATGATGACTCGAAGGGAAAAGTAACGAAATCCCATCAGCCATCCATCTCATCAGGAGATTGAATCATGACCATTGGAATGATAAACACCCAGGAACTCGTCTCGCCTAAACGTGAGGTCTATGTCATTGGTCATTTGATATAAGAGTTTTTAAAGGAAACTGTTATACGTTTCTATTTTCGGTAAGCCCGTGGTTCTGTAACTTCCGGTCATGTGAAATGGCTTGAAGGAAGCACCTCCACGAAATCTGGTCTCTGTGAACTAAAAGAGATTTGATATCAAGTATAAAGGATTAAATTGATCCATGACTATGATCAATTTATGAAAAACCTTCACGGTATAATGAACTGATACACAATCATGATTAAAAGAGAATAAATCATGAAAAACATGAATAATGAATAAAAAGAGAAAATAATATTAATTAAAGTTTAATTATCATTTTAAATGAAAAGGTACAATGGTTCAAATAAAGGGACACAATGTTTTAAATTTCACACCCGTTTGAAGAGTATATAAACGAGAAAAAAGTGGTGAGAAGAAGGTGTCTCTGCAATCCAGAAAAGAAGATCAAAAGTTGAAACAGATTCAAGGAAGAAAAGATAATACCTATGCATTAAGGGTGGTTGGGTGGTGGAAGGGCAGGTTTGTGCCTGCAGAGGGAGTTGGTTCTTCCTTGTCACTTGTAGCTGACTAAACATGGGGTCGTAGCCTCCTACCAGTTGGTGCTAGTAAACCAGGGTGTGGGTGCATCCTGATAAGTTGGTGCTGATCAAAGAGGAAGTGCATCTTCCTTCTAAGTAACATGTAAAACAATTTTTTCAATTAATAGAAAAGATTTTGTGGTTTTTCCCATTTGGGTTCCACGATAAAATACCGTGTTAAGATTTTATTTTGCATTAATAAGTAAAAATTGATATAATTGTCCTGTCACTGATTCAACCCCCCCTCTCAGTAATAGAATCTGATAGTTCAATTGGTATCAGATTAGGTTCCTTCAACAACATTCTAACAAAATTGAAGGTAGATCTTGAAGATGGGTCAACAAGAAGGAATGCCGAACAACAAACCAACATTGTTCAATGGAAAAGGTTATGCTCTGTGGAAAATAAGAATGAAAAAATCCTTGTTGGCTATTGGTTTTGATATCTAGCAATCTGTTGTAGACGGTTACATTGCACCGACTACTCCACCCAAAGAATCTGAAGGAAAGAAAATCTGCGATGATAACTCAAGAGTAGTTAATGGAATTCTATCTGGGTTGACTGACTCTATATGTGTGAAATTTATGCATTGCAAATCGGCCAAAGAAACCTGGGACAAATTGGAGGCTATATATGAAGGAGATGACAAAGTCAAAGAAGCCAAACTACAGACCTACAAAACTCAGTTTGAAAATCTGAAAATGACGGCAGAAGAAAATATTGTTGAATACTTTCATAGGGTAGATGAAGTGGTCAACTCAATTAGAGAAGTAGGAGAAGAATTTACAGATAACCCATTGTGCAAAAAATACTAAGGTCATTACCGATGAGGTATGATGCAAAGATTTCCTCAATTGAAGATAGATCCGATCTAAGCTCACTCACAATTGACCAAATCCATGGGATTTTTTCAACATATGAAATGAGAACAGGAAATAATAAATCAACAAAAGACGAAACAACTTTTAAAGCATCCAAGACAAAGATAAATCTGAAGCAAAAACTTTAATCCTGTCATCATGACGAATCTGATGTGGAGGAAGCTAACTTTATTAGAAAACTTCAGAAAGGATCAAAGAAGTACAACGACAAGCTTCCTTTTAAATGTTTTGATTGTGGCAAAGTAGGTCATTTTGCATCCAAGAGTCCCTATCCCAAGGAGGACCCTGAAGATGAAGAAAATAAAACCAGACAATATTAGAAGAAAGAAAAATTCAACTACAAGAAAAATTCTACAAAGGGAAAAATATTTTCTACTAAAAAGAAGAAAACAATAGCTCGTCAGAATCTAGTGACAATGATGAATGTGATGATGATGAAGTCCTTTTCTTAGGTATTGAAGAATCTAATGATATAAAAAAAATTAAACATGAGAAGGAGTTACAAGATTAAGAAGAAGTTAATATGGAGGAAGAACTTCTTAGTGCCTTGGATGAATTAAGAAAATTCAAAACCAAATATAGACAATTGAAAAGTTTTGTAGTTGAACAAAAAGAAAGGCATGAACAAGAAGAAAAGGAGTTTGAAAAAATCATGAGCAATCTGAAAAAACAAATCTTAGAAGCAAATAAGATCGAAGAAAATCCGGAAAAGTCTCTTAAGGAAAAACAAATAACTTGTGAAAGAATGGAGGCATAAATAGTTCATCTGAAAAAGGAATTGGATGCAAAAATCATTCAAACAAAATCTGAAAATAGCTCTAAAATATTAGATAAGATTATTACAGCTCAAAGGGATTCTGAAAATAAAAATGGAATAGGTTATTCTCAAAAGGAAAGCCGTGTTAACTCAAAATCTTATGCAGATGCTCTTCGCAGTACATTCAAGAAGAAAAATGAAGAGAAGATAAGTAATGACAAGAGCTCCAGAAAATTACCTCCACTCATCAAGAAAGAAGGCAAGACAATACCAAAGAAATTTTATCAAAACAGGTATCCTCACATTTTTCCTGGTTACTGCTATGCTTGCTCTAATTTTGGACACAAAGCTATAAATTGTAGAGCATATAAAAAGAAAAATATGAAGGTTAAGAATTATATCCTTAAGGATAAACAAGCAACAAATCAAGTTAAGAGCAGAAACTATAACTCTTTTGAACCTCTACAAGAAGGGGACTTACAATGCTTCATATGTCATAACCATGGACATAAAGCCATTAATTGCAGACTAACGGAAGTCTCAGAACAACCCAAGTTAATTAGAGAGCAGAAGAAACTTTGGAGAGTAAAAACATCAAAAAGGGAATGCCTTATTGCCCTAAAAACTCAAGATGAAAAGGATCTCTAGTATGTTGATAGTGGATGCTCGAAACATATGAAAGGTAACAAGGACAAGTTTTTAGACTTAAAGAAACAAAAAGGTAAAGTTACATTTGGTGATAATGTTTGAAGTAACATACTTGGGAAAGGCACTGTGAGCCTGGGAAAAGACAAAGCTAGAAATGTACTACTTGTCGATAAATTGAAGCCTAGTTTATTAAGTGTCAGTCAAACCTGTGATTAGGGACACTTTTGTATATTTGATTCCAAAAAATGTGAAATTATGAGAGAAGACACAGGAAAATTAATTGGTACTGCTCCTAGAACTCCTAAAAATGTATATATACTAGATGCAAAATTAAATGAGGAGTGTCATATAAATTTAGTAGGTGAAAGTTGGCTTTGGAATAGGAGGTTGGGGCATATTAAATTTGACAATCTTGTGAAAGTCAACAACCTTGGTGTAGTAAGAAACTTGCCAAAAATAATAAAACCCTCAAATGCTATGTGTAGACATTGTCAACTAGGGAAGCAAACTAGGGTAAGATTCAAAACAAAAGAATACACAACCTCTAAACCTTTACAGCTTGTTCACACTGACCTATGTGGACCTAAGAGAACCAAGAGTCTACAAGGAGAGTCTTACTTTATGTTGTTCATTGATGACTTTACTAGAATGAGCTAGATATGTTTTCTCAAGGAAAAATCAGAAGCACTCAACAAATTCAAAGATTTTAAAACCCTTGTTGAAAATGAAAGGGAGACAAAAATCAAATGTCTTAGATCAGACAATGGTGGTGAATTCACTTCAAAAGAGTTCAACGTCTTCTGTGAAACTCATGGAATAAAAAGACAATTTTCTGCTGCCAAAACACCTCAACAAAACGAGATTGTTGAAAGAAAGAACAGAACAGTTCAGGAGGCTGCAAGGACTATGCGCAATGAAGCAAAATTGTCAGATGGATATTGGAGGGAAGTTGTAAGCATAGATGTATACATATTGAACAGAGGTCAGATCAAGGTTAATAGTGATAAAAATCCCGATGAACTATGGCTTGGAAGAGCTCCATCAGTGAAATACTTTAAGGTCTTTGGAAGTAAATGCTAAATCAAAAGACTAGATGAGAGTCTTGGAAAATTTGATGCCAGATCTGATGAAGGTATTTTTCTTGGATATGCTTGAAACAAAAAGGAATACAGATGCTCCAATCTTAGATCACATAAGATTGTTGAAAGTACAGATGTCAAGGTAAATGATGTAAAAACGATAAGGATAAAAAATCAAGAGACCACATCTACAAATAAAGATGAAGATGATGATGAGACATTTGGCACACAACTAAAAGAAGTAGAAGAGAATGAAAAAGAAAGGGAAGAAGATGATATGGATACTAGTGAAACTGAAGAAGATAGTGAATATGGAGAGATGAGAGAAGAATTTCCAAGAAGAGATACAAATACACCCTCAATAATTATTCAGAAAAATCATCTCGAAGAACTGATTATTGGAGATATGAATGATGGAGTGCAAACAAGAATACAATTGTTGTATCAAACAAAATTAGCATTGTTGTCACATATTGAGCCAATATCAATCAAAGAGGCATCTAAAGACGAGAACTGGGTTAAAGCTATGAATGAAGAATTGGATCAAATTCAAAGAAATCAAACTTGGGAACTAGTTCCTAAACCAAAAGATAAAAATGTCATTGGAACTAAATGGGTATATAAAAATAAAATGAATGAATATGGGCAAGTAATCAGGAACAAAGCCAGATTAGTATGCAAAGGTTATGCTCAGGTTGAAGGAGTAGACTATGAAGAAACATTTTCACCTGTAGCCAGATTAGAGGCAATTAGGATGTTCTTAGCTTTCTCCAGCTATAGAAAATTTAAAGTGTACCAAATGGATGTCAAATCAACATTTCTCAATGGAAATTTAGAAGAGGAAGTCTATGTTGAGCAACCAGATGGGTTTCAAATAACTAATAAAAGATACTATGTTTGCAAATTGAAGAAGTCACTCTATGGATTTAAACAAGCACCCAGAGTATGGTATGCAAGGCTAGACTCTTATTTACAAAAACAAGGCCTCAAAAGGGGATCAACAGACAACAATCTTTATTGCAAAATTGATGGTAATAACTTGATCATTGTGGAAGTGTATGTTGATGATATCATTTTTGGTAGTAATGGAATAAAAATGAGTGAAGAATTTGCTAAAAAGATGCAACAAGAATTTGAAATGTCTATGCTTGGCGAACTAAATTTCTTCCTTGGATTACAAATAATATAGTCCAAAAGGGGAGTTTTTATCCATCAGTCTAAATATGTTAAGGATATGCTTAAGAGATTCCAGTTAGAGGATTGCAAACCTATTAGTACACCTATGGCAGTTGGATGCAAACTAAGCAAGGATGATGAGTCCAAAGCCGTAGATACAATATACTACAGATCAATGATTGGCAGTTTGCTCTATGTAACAACTTCCAGACCTGATGTCAAGCAAGCTGTTGGGATGGTGGCTAGATTCCAAGTAGAACCAAAGGAGAGTCATGTTCAAGCTATAAAAAGAATCTTTAGATATTTGAAAGGAACCATAGATCTTGGTTTGTGGTATCCTAGCAAGGACTCATTCACATTAAAATCCTATTCATATGTTGATTGGGCAGGAAGTATAAATGACATAAAAAGTATGAGTGGAGGAGCATTCTTTTTGAGAGAATCACTGGTTGCTTGGATAAGCAAGAAACAATCCTCAATATCTTTGTCTAGCACTGAAGCTGATTACATTGTAGCAACAGAATATTGCACACAAGTGGAATGGATGAAACAAACTCTACAAGACATCAAAATAGTATTTGAAGAACCCACAATTATCCACTGTGACAACACAAGCGCGATAAGACTCTCTAAGAACCCGATCCAACACTCAAAATCAAAACACATTCCCATAAAATACCACTATCTAAGAGATTAGGCTGAAAACAAGAACATTAAATTGGAATATGTTCCAACACAAGAACAAGTGGCATATATTTTTACAAAACCCTTAAACAGAGATGTATTTGAATAGCTCAGGCAAAAATTGGGAGTAATCCTTCTTCCTACCTAAATCTCTTAAGAAAATAATACATTAGTTGGCACCTATTCATGGGGAGATAGCAATCAACAACAAAAGGTGTTATTCAGTTATGACATAAAAAATATTGATTGCAGGAGGCTTTACCGTTGGTCAGAGAAGCAACTATAAAGACAGATCATAGGAGAAGAAACCCTTTGCCATTGACGTCAAAGGGGGAGAGAAACTTCATAAAAACTTCATAAGAGGAAAGAATCATCACAGGGGGAGTTTTTTATATGAAGTTAGTGTGTTTCCCTCAATGACAAAGGGGGAGATTGTTGGATAGATTGTCATTGATGTCAATAGTCGAATTGATGATCTATTGTTAATGATGAATTACCACAATTGAGATTATCATTGATGTCAAACAGGTATATCAGTAAGCAGAAGATGTCAACAGTGTGCAGAGATCGAAAGAGCGAACATGAGAAGAAAATACCCGAATGAGTTAAGATCAAAAGGGTTGGTGTCGAGTTCAGAGAAAGGATCCATCGATAATATCGATGGACAACCATAGATATTGCTGGAGACAACATGAACAAATAGACGTGGGCCGTTAGATCTAGCATAGATGAAGGAGGATAAGCGCTGAACTCATTCAAACTCCAAAGCTCTGGCTTGGCCCTTGGTCACCACCGATGGTCACGATAAGGGGAGGAGCTAGTGCAACCAAGCTCTATTTCAACGATCGCGACCTGGAGTGTCGAGACCCTCCATCACAAGAATGCCAAAATGCAAAATTGCGATAAGATAAGGACCGTCGATTTGAAGGAACATAACGAGGACTGTTGGATCAGGGATGTAGTTCAGCGAACCATGTCACCAAGTTACGCTACATTGAGAATCCCAAAATTACGACAACCATCCATCTCAACACATGATTAAGTCATAGCCATCGGATTTAGCTGTGAAAGGATAAGTGTAAGATTAAACACTAACCATTGATCTGGTTCAGATATGTAATGTGAGTCGTTCGATCATTTTGGCAATATCATAATCGAGATTTTTGAACTGTTGGAGGTCATGAAGACTCGATGGGCAAAGTACCGAAATCTGGACAGCCGTCCATATTAGTGGGTGATTGAATCACGACCATTCTAATAAAGCGCTCAAAGCATGCGTTTGGTCTAGCACCTGGTCACTGCAGTTGGTCGTATGGTTCTGAGATGTAATCGAAAATATCATAATCGAGAGTTTTGAAAGGTTGGATGTAATGAAGACCCAAATGTCAAAGTGCCGAAATTTTGACAACCGTCCATCTCAGTGGGTAATATGAACCGTCTGATTGTTTCAACGATTTCGTGATCATGAGTTTTGTAATATTGGAAGTCACGATGACTCGAAGGGCAAAGTACCGAAATCCCGTTAGCCATCCATCTCGTCAGAAGATTGAATCATGACCATTGGAATGATAAACACCCAGTAACTCGTCTTGCCTAAATGTGAGTTCTACACCATTGGTCATATGATATAAGAGTTTTTAAAGGAAACTGTTATACGTTGCTATTTTCGGTAAGCCCATGGCTCTGTAACTTACGGTCATGTGAAATGGCTTGAAGGAAGCACCTCCACAAAATTTGGTCTCTGTGAAGTAAAAGAGATTTGATATCGAGTATAAATGATTAAATTGATCCATGACTATGATCAATTTATGAAAAACCTTCACGGTATAATGAACCAATACACAGTCATGATTAAAAGAGAATAAATTATGAAAAACATGAATAATGAATAAAAAGGAAAAATAATACTAATTAAAGTTTAATTATCATTTTAAATGAAAATGTACAATGGTTCAAATAAAGGGACACTATGCTTTAAATTTCACACCTGTTTGAAGAGTATATAAACAAGAAAAAAGTGGTGAGAAGAAGGTGTCTCTGCAGTCCAGAAAAGAAGATCAAAAGCTGAAGAAGATTCTAGGAATAAAAGCTAATACCTATGCATTAAGGGTGGTTGGGTGGTGCAAGGGCAAGTTGGTGCCTGCAGAGGGAATTGGTGCTTCCTTGTTAGTTGTAGCTGAGTAAATAGGGGGTAGTAGCCTCCTACCAGTTGGTGCTGGTAAACCAGGGTGTGGGTGCATCCTGATTAGTTGGTGTTGATCAAAGAGGAAGTACACCTTCCTTCTAAGTAACATGTAAAACAAATTTTGCAGTTAATAGAAAAGAGTTTGTGGTTTTTCCCATTTGGGTTCCACGATAAAACACTGTGTTAAGATTATGTTTTGCATTAATAAGTAAAAATTGATATAATTGTCCTCTCACTAATTAACCCCCCCCCTCTCAGTAACATAATCTGATCCTTCAATTGGTATCAGAGCATGTTCCTTCAACAACAGTCTAACAAAATTGAAGGTAGATCTTGAAGATGGGTCAACAAGAAGGAATGTCTAACAACAAAGCACCATTTTTCAATGGAGAAGGCTATGCTTTGTGGAAAATAAGAATGAAAAAATTCCTATTGGCGATTGGTTTTGATATCATTGTATATGGTTACATTGCACCGACTACTCCACCCAAAGACTCTGGAGGAAAGAAAATCTGCGATGATAACTCAAGAGAAGTTAATGGAATTCTAGCTGGGTTGACTGACTCTATATGTGTGAAAGTTATGCATTGCAAATTGACCAAAGAAATATGGGACAAATTGGAGGTTCTATATGAAGGAGATGACAAAGTCAAAGAAGCCAAACTACAGACCTATAGAACTCAATTTGAAAATCTGAAAATGAAAGAAGAAGAAAATATTGCTGAATACTTTCATAGGGTAGATGAAGTGGTCAACTCAATTAGAGTGGCAAGAGAAGAAGTTACAGATAAACCCATTGTGCAAAAAATACTAAGGTAATTACCAATGAGGTATGATGCAAATATTTCCTCAATTGAAGATAGATCCGATCTAAGCTCACTCACAGTTGACCAACTCCATGGGATTTTTACAACATATGAAATGAGAACAGGAAATAATAAATCAGCAAAAGATGAAACAACTTTCAAAGCATCCAACACAAAGATAAATCTGAAGCAAAAACTTCAATCCTTTCATCATGAAGAATCTGATGTGGAGGAAGCTAACTTTATTAGAAAACTTCAGAAAGGATCAAGGAAGTACAAAGACAAGCTTCCTTTAAAATTTTTTAATTGTGGCAAAGTTGGTCATTTTGCATCCAACTGTCCCTATCCCAAGGAGGACCCTGAAGATGAAGAAAATAAAACCAGACAATATCAGAAGAAAGAAAAATTCAACTACAAGAAAAAGTTATACAAAGGGAAAAATAATTTCTACTAAAAAGAGGAAAACAACAGCTCGTCAGAATCTAGTGACAACGATGAATTTGATGATGATGAAATCCTTTTCTTAGTTATTGAAGAATCTAATTATATAAAAAAAATTAAACATGAGAAGGAGTTAGAAGATGAAGCAACAGTTTATATGGAGGAAGAACTTCTCAGTGCCTTGGATGAATTAAGAAAATACAAAACCAGATATAGACAATTGAAAAGTTTTGTAGTTGAACAAAAAGAAAGGCATGAACAAGAAGAAAAGAAGATTGTAAAAATCATGAGCAATCTGAAAAACCAAATCTTAGAAGCAAATAAGATCGAAGAAAATCTGGAAAAGTCTCTTAAGGAAAAACAAATAACTTGTGAAAGAATGGAGCCATAAATAGTTCATTTGAAAAAGGCACTGAATGCAAAAAACATTCAAACACAATTTGAAAATAACTCTAAAATATTAGTTAAGATTATTACAGCTCAAAGGGATTCTGAAAATAAAAATGGAATAGGTTATTCTCAAAAGGAAAGCCATGTTAACTCAAAATCTTATGTAGATGCTTTTCACAATACATTCAAGAAGAAAAATGAAGAGAAGATAAGTAATGACAAGAGCTCCAGAAAATTACCTCCACTCATAAGGAAAGAAGGCAAGACAATACCAATTTTTTTTTACCAAAATAGGTATCCTCACATTTTTCCTAGTTACTGCTATGCTTGCTCTAATTTTGGACACAAAGCTATAAATTGTAGAGCATATAAAATGAAAAATCTGAAGGTTAAGAATTATATCCTTAAGGATAAACAAGCAACAAATCAAGTTAAGAGCATAAACTATAACTCTTTTGAACCTCTACAAGAAGGGGACTTACAATGCTTCATATGTCATAACCATGAACATAAAGCCATTAATTGCAGACTAATAGAAGTCTTATAACAACCCAAGTTAATTAGAGAGTAGAAGAAACTTTGGAGAGTAAAAACATAAAAAAGGGAATGCCTTATTTCCCTAAAAACTCAAGATGAAAAGGATCTCTGGTATGTTGACAATGGATGCTCGAAACATATGACAGGTAACAAGGACAAGTTTTTAGACTTAAAGAAACAAAAATGTAAAGTTTTGGTGGTAATGCTTCAAGTAACATACTTGGGAAAGGCACTGTGAGCCTGGGAAAAGACAAATCTAGAAATGTACTACTTGTTGATAAATTGAAGCCTAGTGAAGATGAAGGTTGAATTTGAATTCATAAAGATTATGGATGACTCTGATCCCTATCCTACACTACTTGGCATTTATTGGGCCTTAGAAAACAACAAAGTGATAAATTTAAAGACGAGGCAAATGTCATTTGAGACAGACACCCTGTGTGTGATCGCACCTCTAGATCATGATGAAGGGGACATATACAATGAGTCGGTGGATGAGGATGCACGAAACTCTATTATTGAGAATATTGATAATGTCAATGGGTGTAGGGAATATTATATCAATCCTATCGCCGATGGAGAGCTAAGTTGGCAAAGTGTGAAATCCTATGACACATATTCTAAAGATGCCACGGAAAGGCAACAACAAAAACTGTACGAAGTTTTGACAAGGAGGTGTACACATATCACCGCTGAGGTGCACAAGTAAGATTTTGGATCCTATCGGTATGATGGGTCGAATTCAGTGAATTTGTTTATTTCCTAGATGCAACACATTCTTGAACACCACTAGGTTCTTTCTTTTGATGTCGTGCTGATAGGAATACCTGCGCGATGGTGGGAAACACATCGAGACCCCTCCTGTGAATGGGTAGTTTTGGAAGCATCCATGCAAGAGAGATTCAAACCAAATGTAGATATTTGTCGATAGATGTGTTCTTGTGAATGAACATAGTTACCAACTTAACGAGAACTCTTCAGAGTTCTCATTTTTTGGGGGGTCCAATTTTTTACCTTGTTTTTAAAAATGGTGCTACTGGTAGCACCCCCTCTCCGTTTTTAGGTGGTTTTCGATATTTTAAATTTTTCGATCCACAATGTTTCCACATTATTTTTTTAAATGCTCATTTTTCATCTATTTTCAATTTTCTCTCTCTCTCTCTCTCTCTCTCTATATATATATATATATATATATTGAATGATGTTTTTAGTCTTTTTTTCATGCTTCTTTCAATCTTAAAAATGTTTTTTACCATTTACTTTTTTGAAGTTACGATTTTTCATATAATTTTGTTTCAATTAATTTATTGTTCCATACTTTTTAAATATAGTGAAAAACATCATTTTTAACACATTGTTTACATTTACTTCAATAAATCGAAAAAAATGTAGTTAAATAACACTATTTTTGAATATTTATAAAAAAAAAA
>ML783732.1:118678-153876 GCA_009831015.1 Picea engelmannii
TTTTTATGGACATAATTGAACAAAAAAAGTCTAAATTATATAAAAAATTATCATTTTCTTTCATATTTTTATACATTTGAAGTAAAAAAATGACAACATTTAATAAAATTTTCCAATGTATAGTGATTCACATACAAATAAAAAGAAAAAAAAAAACAATAAAAAGATTCATCACAAAACAAAAATAGATACATCTTTATTCTTGTTTTCAAATATGAAAGTCAAATCATTACAATTATAACTCATAAAAAATTTGCAAAATTGAGCATCGTCTTCAAAAACATCTTTAAACTAATCAACAATATCATATATCCCAAATTCATCATTCTCAACAGACAAATTATCGTCTTCTTTGATGTCATTTTGTGCTTCCATTGTGTCATTTTGTTCTTCCATTGGTTCTTTGATATCTGCAAGTTCTCCAAAGTCATCATTTCCGATCATTGCTCCTAATGGTACTTGAGGTTCCTTTGACAAATTTTCCACCTTTGATTCACTAAAATCTCCTTTCCTCAAACCAACTTCTTTCATTTCATTTGGAAGAGCTGGAATAACATTAAATCTTTGTTGAATAAAACTGCACTGCATTGGGTCACTTTCAATGGCTATGCAATTCCTTCCTTTCTGTAGGCAACATGCTAATGTTGTACCTAATCACCAAATACAAAATAAATAATGAAGTTAGATACTATAAAAAGACATAAATTAAAAATAATCTAAGATTTAAGTATGATTTCATAAATATTAGATCATAATTCTTACCTAAACCCGAGAATAAATCCAAAACCCAATCTCCTTCATCTGAAAATTTATCTAGAAGATAATTAATTAATGCTTTTGGTTTTTGATAAATGTTAACCATCTCTCCTTTCAAATATTTTTCCTCATATGTTAGGTTTCTAACCACAACATTGTATACCAATATACTACTAGGAGTCTCTCCATCATTTGCATTGACAATAATAGAATTATAAGAATCATCTTTTTTCTAGGTTGCAAGATGTATACTCTCAAAATCACGTTTAAATGATTCTTTCTTGGAGCTCCGAATATTTGGCCTGCGTCTGTAACATAAATAAGTGAAAATTCAATTAACTTGTGAATTAATAAAATTGTTTTCTAATCTTAATTGCTAAACATACACTTTCAATATCGTACCAAATAAATTGCATCCTTGTATTTTCTTTCCCCTTGAAGTTTGATTGTACTAATCCTTGTTGTGTGTTTGAATGAAATACTAGAAATATCCAAAATGGTGATGTTGTAACTTCTGTAAATCCCATAACCACTTTACTGAAATCTTGGTAAGTATAAGGCTCAGTATCATATTCAATGTTTTGGATATTATAACCATGAGGGATATCCACAATAACTAGGGAGTATTATTTTTTAGGAACAATACTTGCAAGTTTTTCACAATCACCTAATATCACTTTATATTGAACAATTTCGAGCCCATTCCAAATGTAGTGATCAAGGGTGTCATCAACTTGAACATTTTGAACACGTCTCCTTCTTTCTCTTTCAAACTTGGCTTTTTGAATAATTTTTTTGAAAGTTTCAGGCACTCCATCTGCATTCTTCTTTGGCATCTTTAATGAAACAAACAAACATATAGTTATATATCTAAAAATATTAAAATATAAATAAATTAACTTACAAACGAATAATATGAATGTAATAAATCAACATCCCTTTTTGAATGCAACAAAAAATTGTTTCAACACTGCTGAAGAGATTGAATCTGGATAGTTGAGTTTAACATCATCCCAACTTTCTTCATTCAACATCTTGACCATTTCCTCTTGTATTTTCATATACACCTTGTGACTAAATAAAACAAAAATAATGTTAAACTGAAAAAATTAATTTTCTTGTCCTAACATAAATAAAAATAACTCAATAGTCTTACTTTTTAAATTCATCACACATTTCTTCCATTGACAATTCTCCCGTCGTAACACGTGATAATATAGTTATGATAAGTGTATCATTCTTCACTCCTTGTATTGATCTCCAAGGTGTTATATTCATATCATCAAGAAGATTTCTTATGTCAAGCCCTGTCTTACTTGTGCCACATATCAATGGTTTAGCCTTCTTAACTCTCTGATTTTTTATACTAACATTTTCCCATAGGGTGAATATCTCATCTATCAAATACCATACCTATCCAGTTCTAAATCCCAATTGAAAATAGTTATCCACAAATATAAATATATCACTTCCTTTGCGATATTTTTCTTTTGTATTTTCATCATCAAGTGGGAATCCTATTTCCATACAACATTGATTCCGAAACTTAACATCAACATTTGATCTCTCCCCGTGGCATATTTCAGAAAATTCATTGCAGATAAATCTTACCCTTTGAATGAAGGTCATAGACATTCTGTACTCATTGTCTGTGTTATGATCCCATGCTGACATAAATTATGCATTTGACTATCTCAAAAAGAAGATTATTGGGATATTCTTGCATCGATTCTCTTCTAGCCTCTGTAGAATGATTTCCTCCAATCACATAATATTTGTAGTCAAAAATTTTGATCTATCAAATTCTTTCCTCGTAGGAACTTCCATTGGGCCAACTAGAACTAGGTAGTCAACCACATGTGCATATGGATTATATCTAATCAATGCTTTCAAATTGTGAATATGCAAGTGATGCGATTTCCTAATTTGATATTTTTCTTGCCCTTTTGTGGGTTTATAAAGTTGTTTCACATTCAACTAAAAAGTGTGGCCATCATCAACTAAATTTGTCATCCTCATTCTATTTCAAATCTCATTTTGTGTTGTTTTCATAATACCATCCTCTATATCATCACCTGGTGTTATTATTTCCCTGCTACCTTTAAAACTTTCACTATAATACTTTGAGCTAACGATGGATTCTTGAACATTATCAACATTTGTTTTCTTCCTCTTATGATTTAAATGTGTTTCATCTAAATCAATGATTTCTTCATAATCAATAGGAATAGACTCATCATCAACCATCGCTCTTTTGCATTTATCTTGTTTGTTCTTTTTGCAAGAAGGAGTGATAACTTCATTGGGACCAATCTCAACAAAATATTCATTTGGAGTTTCCTCATTTTCAAATGTAACCCTTTTAGGATTTCTAGAATGAGGATTTTTATTTCTTCTTTCATGTTCTTCTCTGTCTACTCTTGCAGGTTCAACCTCCAATACTTTTTGTTTCTTTTTCCTTCCTTCTTGTGTCTTTTGAATATGAAAAGTGTTGATGATATCCATGATATCATTCTATATAGAGTAAATCCCCACTAACATTTGTGAAAGTCGTTCAACAAAATCTTGTAAAAATAAAATATAACATTTTCATGTTAAATAAAATTAAAACATTACCATGATACTAAAAATAATAAACCACACAAAAATAGAAATAAAAAACTTACATTGCCTTTCTCAATGTCATCAACAATGGATGCACATAATTATGAAAAACATTCATTCTTGTTATAATTGCTCAATTTAAAATAAGATCTAAACTTGATATAAGTTCTCCCTTGTTTGACAAGTGCATAAACAATATTTGTGGTTGACAACAAACATATATCTCGTAACAAGCCAAGTGCCTGATAATTTCCTTACACATGTTCTGATTCGACACAATACAAATATATATGATCTCCATTGTTTCCTTGCTTGTCTTTAACAAACCAAGAATATTCTTGTTTGTTTTCACCTTCCACAACTTTCCACTCTCTAACATTCTTCATTGCCTTTGATAGCTCAGGTGTTAAGTTATCATTTTGTTGCCTAACATTCATGGAGGTTCCAGTTGCATTTTTGGATGCCATTTTTGTAGGTCGTGATCCAGATATATTTATAGATAATCTCTTTCCTGCCATTTTCCTATATTAAGATAAAAGAAAAAAATTAGGCCTTTCACATTATAATAAACTAAAAAACACAACATTGATTATAAAAACTAATTTAAAAAAAAATTAAATTTTTTTAACCCATATGTAAAAAAAAATTTGATCCCTAGAATTATTTGGCTTATGCTATGCCCACGACTTGGCCACACGGCTGGCCAGGCTAGGGCGATGCTGGACATCGCCCCAACCCCCTTGCGACTAAGGCACGGTCCTGTGCAAGCCCTGGGTGCGTCGAGGGCTATATCGTGGGGGCTGGGGCGATGCTCGACATCGCCCCAGCTCCCCACGACTAATTCACGAACATTTCCCAGTGACCACCATGGGCCAAAACTAATAAAATTTAAATAAAAAACAACAAAAAAGCTATAATTTTTTTAAAAATTATACCTAAATTTGACTTTTTTTGCATTTGTTTTTCAAAAAATCTTAAGGATTTTGTTAAGAATTTTTTAAAAAAGTCTCAATTTTTTTTAAAAAGTTGGGTATTTTTTTTAGAAAAAAGTAGAAAACATCTAAACAAATTTAATGTTTTTTAATTTAACACAATATTTTTTCATAAATTGTAAGAATTTAGCAAAAAACTAACCTCTTTAATGCTAGATTCTCCTCGGATGTCGAGCTCGATGTTTCTGCTTGCTAGATTCTCCTCAGATGTCTTCTCAATGTTTTAGCTTTTTCCAAATCCTAAAACAAATACCACCCAAGATATAACACAATATAAAAAGATAAAACAAGAATATGTATATATAACACAGATGATATAAATTACGGTTAATATAATGAATGTGGGATTAATAAAAATTAGGTATATTGTCTACATATATATCTAAAATTATATGGATCATCAATATGTTTAATAAATGTGGGATAAATAAATAAACATGATAAATATTGTATTTAACATGTAAATAACAAAATATAAGAGTAAAAATTGTTTTTAATTTTTAAGGGAAAATAAGCAAAAAAAATTGGGGGAGAAATTTGGAGGGAAAATTTTGAGGGGGAAATTTTGGAGAGAATATTTTGGGGTGAAATTTTGGGGAATATGTTTTTTTTTGNGGGGGGGGGGGGCATTTAGAGGGAAAAGATCATTATGCATGTTATAATAATGTCATAGGGAGGGTGAGCATTTCTATCATTCTATGTTCTCAGAGAGAATGGATGGCTTCATCATATAAATAAGATTTTATTTCTGAGACATCAACAAATTGTTCGCATATCTCTTCTGTTGGGACTAGGAAATGCCATATGAATGTTTGTAATGCAAATGAGGCATCATATTTTTCAGCTAGTCATAATTTTGATCATGGTGCAATAAATTTTATTCAACATGTTCCTCATGAAAGTCCTAAATCAGAGGACTTTGAAGGCACCGATGATGAAGAGGAGGAATATGATGGTGATAAATCTAGTCAGTAGTTTAATAATAATGAAAATAATGAAAATAATCAAAATGTAGGTCAAAGTGGAGACTATAATCAACGTTTAAATGATTGGGATGAAAATTTTCCTCCAAGTGAGGAGTTTCAAGGTACCAATGAAGATTTCCAAGGCACCAATGAAAATGATGGAGAAATTTCCTCAAGTGGAAATTTTAAAAGCAGTGAAGATGATTATGACAATGGTGGACACTTTTTCCTGAGTGGGGAATTTAAATACAACAATGTTGGTGATTATGAATTTCCTCCTAGTGAGGATTTTGAAGGTATTGATGAAGAGTTTCCTCCAAGTTAGGATTTCCAAGGCAAGAATGAGGATGAAGAAGGATTTTCCCCAAGTGGGGATTTTAAAAGTAATGATGACGATTATGGAAATGTTGGACAATCTTTATCGAATGAGGAATTTAAAAGAAGCAATGTTGGTGCTGATGATTTCCCTCCAAGTGAGGATTTTCAAGGTACCGATGAGGATAATGAAGATTTTCCTCCAAGTGAGGATTTTGAAGCCAGTAATGAGGATGATGAAAAATATCTCTCAAGTGGTGATTTTCAAAGTAGTGAATATGATTACGCCATTGGTGGTCACTCTTTCCCGAGTGATAAATTAAAAAGAAACAATGTTGATGTTGATTTTCCTCCAAGTGAGGATTTTCAAGATACTGATGAAGGTTTTCAAGGAACTAAGCAGGATGGTGAAAATTTTCACTCAAGTGGGGATTTTGAAAGCAATGAAGATGATTATGTCAATAGTGGACACAATGTTGATAATGATTTTCTTCCAAATGATTATGTTGATGATGATGTTCTCAAACATTCAACTGCAACAAATGAAGGTGATAGGCATTCTCTAGTTTAGTCTCCTCACAACGTTTTGTTTGATACTCCTTGTGGTGATAAGGAAAATCCTTCTAGTAAGGATGATGAAATAGTGGAGATACTGCAAAGGAAAATTGTGTCTAGGACCAAGATTAGACCTTTTTATATCAATCCAAATCATTCTAGTTATACAAGGTCTATGAAATAATTTCTCACTAAATCGATTTCCATAAGTGAATTGATTTCAAGTGAATGCTGTCAAAATAATTGTTTTAAAAACATGGACTACATGTGTGCCTTGGATAAAAGGAAGAAACATTTGTAAACGAATAAGATCATGCAAAATTCATATTTGATGGGGTGCATGATATCCATCAATACAGGATATGATTATCACATTGAGAATATTTTACTTTGCAGAAAGGATTTCAAAAAAATTCACTCAATTGGTAATCTTCGTCTATCAAGAATCCAGATAAGGTTGGAAAAAGATCCATCATATTATTCAAAGGTACATCATGGACGAGAGAGTGGGCTATTCACAAACACTACACTGTCATGGATGCATGATTTATTTTCCAAACATGGAGAGTGTATGCCAGATAGAGACACAATACATATTCCAGATAATTTTTCAAGGAGGGAAATCTACAACTTGTACAAATGATATGCTGAAGGTGTTGAAGGAAATGGTAATTTTATTACATATGCATATTTTACAAGAATATGGAAGAAACAATTCAACAATGTTTGTATTCCTAATAAGTCAAGGATGGGGATTTGTAGTATATGTGATACTCTTAAATCAAGAAGAGATAAATATGAAGGGGTAGAAAGAGGTATGTATTTACTATTTTTTTTTTTAAATTGAATAGTTATCAACTATGAAAAAATACAATCAATATTTTCATTTTATGTCATGTGCAAATTCCGTAGTCAAAGCACTTCAAGAACATCAAAATCAACAATCAAGTGAAAGAAAAAAGTTGTACAAACATCGGAAGAAGTGTTATGATGCTCCAAACAAATATTTAGGTATGATAATTGATGGCATGGACCAGAAGAAAACACTTCTATCACATTTTGTCCGTACACCCAAAAATTTACAGGAAGAGAATTTCATTCAATTTCGCTTGGTCGGTTGTACGGTTTTCAATGGAAAAAAGTGTCTAAGAGTTTACTTCACAGCTCCAAATATTCATAATGATGCAAATATAACCATCACCATAATTCATCATGTGCTCACTCACTAGTCTGGAAATCTTTCTCAAGTTCTCTATCTACAGTTGGACAACACTAGTCATGAAAATAAAAATCAAATTGTGTTTGGATATCTAAGTATGTTTGTTGAAATGAGAATCTTTCAAAAGGTGAAAGTTGGTTTCCTTCTTGTTGGACACACTCATGATCATATTGATCAAATGTTCAGTTGTTTTTCAGTAGCATTGAAGAGGAAAAATGTTGGAAGTCTACCATCATTGATTGAATGTATCAAGAAAGCATACATTCCAGAGCATGTTTCTCATATATTAGAAGAAACCGTTGACATGCGAAGATTTATTCAGGGATCACATTGTGAAGAAAAATATATTGAGAAGCTTAATGACATTAGCTTCCAACATCAATTTTGTTTCGAAAAAATTGATGGGAAAACACTTATATGGGGAAAGCGATATTCAACTACTACAGAATGTGGGCCTTCATCAGGTTTATCATTTTTGAAGTTCATTCCAGATTGTGCAATTTTTGCATCAAAGTTATTATGTTTACAATCAGTTGCTGAATTCCATAATGCACGAAGGCGTAATAGAGATGCATATTATTCTGAATGCCTGGAAGAAATTAAAAAGTCCATTAAGGATACATAGGAGTACTTTGATGTTGCTGATTCTGTTTGGTGGGAGTCTTTTTTCAATAGTCAAAGTGACATAATTTCAAGCTCAACAAATGAAGATACAATGTTGAGGAATCCATTTCATTGGCCACAAAATATGCCAAACGAATTTGAAGAAAAAAAATTGTTGAAGTTCAACAAGAATCTCAAGGTGCTATTGAGTTTACACAAGCAGAGGAAAGAGAAATGTATATTGGTTCATGAAGGTCACATGCACAATGTGAAGCCATGGGAAACCTTTACATGGGTTCAATACAAGATATTAAGGAGGGTAGCATGATTGCAGTTTTAGCGACTGGAGATCCACATGGTTATCCATTCTAGATAGGAAATGTTATAAAGATTGAGAAATAAAATGATGATGTTATTGCAATTGAAGTGCATTGGTATGCAACAAGTACACACCCATTCAATGGTGTGTACAAGCCATAGATGGTGGTTGAAAAACATGTCAATAGAAAGAGAAAAAGAAAGGGTCAAAATACAACTCGTCGT
This sequence comes from Picea engelmannii, assembly GCA_009831015.1. Taxonomy (NCBI): domain Eukaryota; kingdom Viridiplantae; phylum Streptophyta; class Pinopsida; order Pinales; family Pinaceae; genus Picea; species Picea engelmannii. Next base: position 127,231 of record ML783732.1, read on the forward strand.
TGCATTGAACTCTTAAAATTAGATGATGTTGACATACTTGTTTATGACTTCAATTTGACAAAGAGAGGAACTCTTTGCTCCAAGACAACATAAATTATCAAGAGGTTGCTACCACAAGAAATAAATGCAAGATGGGAGTCTGTTGAACCTAGTCATAGATCTAAAAGGCATTTGACATCTGAAATGTTGGGCATGCATGTAGACTCAGATGGTGTATTCATCGACAATAGAGAAGATTATGGATCATATACATCTTCATCCAAACATTCATCTAAAGAAAATGTAGACTCTGATGGTATTTCAAAAACCACACGTCAATTTGAATAAGTTTATGAAACATTTTATGCATTTTTGATCCATAAGATGTTTGAATGGTAACTAAAAATGAGAATTGAACTTACATATGATCTTTCATGAAGTTATGAATATTTTGTTATGTTTTATGAATGATATGTTTTTTTTATTATGGATAATTTAATAAAATTTCTTAGGTCATATGTTTTGAATATGGTCAATATAACAATACTTTTAAGAAATTATTTATGTTTCATTCAATGTAACTTGTATTTACTTTTTTATTATTAAAAGTACAAAATTATTAAAAAGTGACGTTGAATTTTTAAAGTATATTGTGATATTTTCATGGAATTATGTATTACCTTGTGCTTTGCTTGATAATAACATTTAAAAATTAAACATTTAAGTGTTGATTTTATGATTTTGTTTACAATAATGATGAGTTCTTTTACCACATTATAAAATGTGTCATTTTCATACCCCAATTTTAGAATGGGTGCTACCGGTAGCAATACTTTTCAATTTGATGGTTGATTTTGAGGTTTTGGTTTTAATGGTACCAAGTGATAAAAATAAGATTTTAAATGATCTCAAAATTTAACGTTTTGAAAAGAATTTTTTTTTCAAAAACATTTTTTTTTTGGGTGTTGGTTTTAAGGTTTTTTCTGAGCTACTGTTTAAGTTTTGAAGGCCATGTTTGAAAAATGTTGTAATTTTGACCCCGTTTTAAAAAATGGTGCTATCGGTAGCACCACTTCTTGATTTGGGGGTTGATTTTGATTTTTTTATGCAAATATATGGGTTTTTTGGGCTAGAGTTCTCATTTTGAGGTCACAGTTCTCATTAAGTCGGTAACTATGTTAATGGTGATGGATAGCTAAGCACTGACATGGGACACACAACCAATACCTAAAGGCCTCGCTCGAGCTGCCTATAAATAAGTCTATTCCTCTGGTTCCTTGATTTCCCATGGGGTACGTAAAGGAGTCGTGTGCGTGACAAATGGGTCTCGCTACACCATAAGTGGCAGAAGAATGAACGTCTACTCATTCAATTGCAGTTAACCCCATTGAAAAAATATATGAATCCCACAAGAACAAATAAGTAGCGGGTAGTGAGTGGATTTCATTGGATCAGGAAAGGCTAAGCTTGATCTCTTAGTGGAAAAAATGGATTGGATGGATACATGTGAAGAGGCACTGTGTCCCACCAATGGTAATTGCAATAAATTAACCAAGGATGGACACTTGAAAGGGTGCATAGGAAGCATGCACGACTCCCCCAGGGAGTAAGACTCACGCATGCACAAAGACATCACCGTAACAATCAAACTTCTATGGTCCTAGTCTTTTCAAGCATTAAAAAGGTGATGTGTTTGTTATACTATACCTAAAGGATAATCTTTTAGGGTGACAATCAGTAGTAAATGTTAAAATCTCCCTTAGAGATTCTGCACATTTGGTGGTAAAAGCAGGTGGCCATGAACCATGAATGCAAAAGGGATGATATGTCTCAGATATCTAGAATGTCGGTGTGGACATATCATGAAAATCCCAATCATTTATGTTCAATGAGATGACAGAGATGGTCTAAAGATGAATGTTCAGGAGGGGATAGACGATTACCGTACAACACTCCAAATTCTTAATGATCTCATGCTCACCTCCTAGTTTTACCACCGTACCCGCTTGAAAAATTTCCTTTTTCTTACTCAATGCTTTCCCAAATAAGTGCCGACCTTTCCCAGTGATGACTAGGGGGATGCCATGGTGCTATTTCCATTTTGAATCACAAAAGAGGACATCCAACAAGGCATTGTTGAATGGCCCATACATATGCAACCAATCCCAACTGAAGAAATGTACACTCTTGAAACATTAACTAAGTGTAATCAGGATGCACAAACCGATCCAAACATCCGCAATACCAACCCCTCAACACAACAGGTTTCCATCCATATAGCACTAGGCATCGCAACATTGATAGATGTGCTCAAAAGACAATTTTTGTTGCAACAAAAAATACACATGGAGGCTATTTGTAACACCGACCACCTATTTTGGAAACTCAGGGCCACATCATCGTCCTTAGACACTCTACCACAACCACTGACATCCTAGAGCATTTCCAATACTCGTACATGGGTTCTTAGATCGACCCGACAACACCACTTCCAGAAGACATCAACAATGGCGGTATTACGTTGGTGTCGATTCCAACTCCAATAGTGAAAGACTGTGTTGCCACCTTACTTTATGAGTTGGGTGAGTGACACGAGATATTGGGCCACGCTCATGCATAAATATAGCTCCAACACCAAGTGGATATTGCCACACATAATTAGACACACGGGAATTATAAAAAGGAGGTTCAGGATCACCAAGAATTGTAGAAGAAGTATTATACAGAAGTTGCAGCATCTGCAACTGCATAGGGATAATACACTAAGATTAGTACAACATTCACTGACCTTATCGGGGTGGTGGAAACCTCTATGCACATATTCTGATGACTTCAATGCACTGGTGTGACATTCCACCCGGTCTTAAGCTCTTGACCATGAAGGCCCATCTGCAAAATCTAGATTCACAACTTGTCACTCTTTGTCCACCATTCTAGGAAACAAGTCCATAGGCAACTCAATTACAACGTACAATTAGGGTGGCTAAATTCATTGTCCAAGATGGACAACACAAGATGAAGGAATTTTCACGTGTGATCAACTACAACTTCGCCTTATGGAATCATCTCCAAAATCCACCTGAGGTGTCCATAATTGAAGATAGAGTCCACACAACCGAGGTTGAGGTCGCACAATAGAAGCGTAACCTAGATTATTTGCCTCCTAGGGAGCACGTAGTTGCGATGATAACTATTGCGTCAAAGACAAAAGAGATCACTACAGATCGAGCTAAGAAGGAGAGTATATCAGAACTCATCACTTAGAAAACTGATAAGGCCTTGATCCTTTACAGCTAGCTCGCAGATGCATAGGTTGTTGTCGGCCTTTTGATTGAGAAAATGAATGCAACAAACCTGATATTTCTTCAAGTCACACCAAGCGATGTTGATATGGTTGTCCAACTCACGTAGGAACTCTAAGCCACGCTTGATGAACCTGATCTCCAGTTCAAGGAGTTTGCACAGGAACTCAGGAACACAGTTCTGTCCATTGAAATGGTCATTCCATGATGCAGTTGGCTCAAGGATGAGCCAAGTAATAGTGGTGGGGGCCTGTTGGCACCCAAATTCTTGGGTAAATATCATGTGTGTGCACAAATGTGTTGATGTTTTGTATCTTCTAGAGGTATTCCCACTAGTGGCATTGGTGTCAAGCATGTGGGAAACTTCGTTGGAATCAGATTACACTTTCATTTTAGTGAAAATTCCCTTGGATTTGTGTTGGGGATTCATGGATTTGGTCACAGAATTTGGGGGCTTGTGCAGGGGCTTCACACCCACAAGAAGGAATACAATATTCTAATTTAATGTTGATTTTAGTGGAGGGATCCTTAGAGTAAGCTAAGGGCTTCTAAACTCACATTAGAATCCTATAAAAGGAGACGAGAGATTGTGACAATCTCATAGTGACAATGTGACATAATGGAGTTGGCATAAGTGAGTTTGCACTTGTTCCAAGGAGATTGATGATTTCTGCAAGGGAATTTCTGCAACTTTGGAAAATATGACCTAGGGTTATGGATCTTCTATTTTTTGTTCTTGGCAGGAAGTCACACGTGTGAGGTGAGGAAGTCCACATATGTGGAGGAAAGTTGCAGAAAGGAGGAATTCACACATGTGGTGTGGACTGTACAAAAGTATTTATATATAGGTATATAGGTTTTAGTGGAAACCGTCACATACATACGTGGGTTTCAGTGGAGACAATCGCGTATGTACGCGGGTATCAGTGGAGACAATCACGTATGTACGTGAGTATCGATGGAGACAATTGTGTATGTATGCAGGTATTAGTGGAGACAGTTGTGTATGTATGAGGTTGTATGACATGATTTTTTGGGTAGGACCAGGTGCATACAGGCTGACGTTAGCAGGCTGTACATGTGTTCTACAAAAAAATTGTAAGTTGGGAATTTCCCAAGATTTCGCTGAATTGGTTTTGTTGAGAGGACTAGTTTTTTTCCTTCGTTTTGGTAAGTAAGGAGAGGAGCAGGCCGAGGGTTGGAAGGACTTAGCTATAGCCTAGGAACCTCAACTAAGGACATTGGATAAGGCTGGAAGGACTCTGCCAAACTTGTACAAAGGTTGCATAGGCATAGGAGGGTTTGAGGTGGCAAGGGATGCCATAACCCTCAGCCTTAGGATAATAAATTTGGACACATAAACCATGAGGGTTTCAACAATGTATTGTAAGTGTATTTGGTATTTTACTTTATGTAAAATTTGGCCATTGTCCCTGGTATGGGATCCCATTGTTCTGCATTTAAGAACATGATTTTGGGCTTCAAATTCTTGTGTAATGTGTATGATCTAATTGTTGTTGCATCTTCTGTTGTGATAAGTAGTTAGGCATCTCAGTGTGTTTATGTTTACAATTGAAATTGTGTAAAATTTGTGTATACTGTTGAGAACATAGACCAGACATGAGGTGTGTGTGTACCGGTCTGGGTGCAGTCTGAAATCTAACATGGTATCAGAGCTTGAGGTTATGAGAAGGGTACCTGGATCTGATTTATCTACACAGGTGACAACTCTGTGAGGGATATGCACCAATGTTGATGAGTTAGCTCTGAGAGGGAGTTGTAGTGACTGTTGTAGGTGGAAGAAAGTTAGATGTACTATGGTATGAGACATGAAGCAGTTCGTTTAGATGAGGTGTTGTGGACTACTACAACTTGGTGGTGTGGCAGGTTGGAAGTTTTGGTGGATTGGTAGAGAGTTCAGTTTGCAAAAGTATGTTGTGTGGTAGGTTTCCAACCCCGTAGATGGACTTTCGGTGACTTGTCATAGTGAATTGTGATGGGTGCACGGATGAGAATATAGCTTCGTGTGGATGGAATTTTGATGAGACAGAGTCTTCATCGGGCCAGAGAGTTTCACTTTGTTGAGGTGCGATAGTGTATATGAGGTATTTAACTCAGGAGGATGAGGACACTTGCACAAATGAGTTGTGGAGGTCTAGAGTGGACTAGGATGAGCGTCCATCCATAGCTCAAGACTATTTCATAGAGAGGACATAGGTTTAATTGTAGTGTGTGCGGAGATACAAAGTTTTTTTGTGACCTAGATGATGGAATTGGGCAGAAGTTCATTGGATGATCGTGACCTGGGTAAGTGGGATGATTTCCTTGGGAGGATTACATGGTTCTTATACAGTGGAAGCCACCGACATATAACAAGAGCATGGGATTTGTTCGACAACTTCACAAGAGTCTGAATCAGGTATGTATGTTGAGCTTGGTATGAGGACCAAGCATGTAGTACAAGGATCTGGTACAATGCCGTTCCATATGGAGTCAGGGGATGTGTTGTGAGTGGAAAATGTGTTATGGGTTCCATGAGTGTGTTCTCATCCTCAAATTTTGAGGATAATGGCTATGCAACTTTTGTTTTAGGATGGACAAGTATCTAGCTCAGACACATCAGTAGTCTTGGAGTTAGAGCGAGCAACGTGTATAGGAAGAAGGGCCAGCCTATGCGAGATATGGCCAACAATAGAAGTGTGACAGAGGACATGGAGCATGTATTTCGATAGGATGTATAGTTTCAAAGGGAGTAGGTAGCTCTAGAGTCAACATATTCAGAGGGAGTCAATGGGAACAAAGGGAGAGTCAACCATTTAGAGGGGGTTCAAGTGGGAGAGAGGCATCTTCCATGACTAACATGAAGGTATTGTGGGTTGAGGAAGCTAGGCAGGAGGCTCATAACTAGGAAGCTTCTAGGAGCTGCGTGTCTTCCTAGGAGGATCCATGCCATACAATAGGTTTTGTTTCCATGACAGAGGGAGCAGTCAGTCAAGAGGACTGGAGTGGAGTTGTGATAATATATCCAGTACAAGAGGTAGATATACTTCCAATAAGTGAGACAAATATGCATCAAGATGATGGAGGATGGAATACCTCCCTTGCTAAGAGGGAGTGTTGATGTTTTGTAGCTTCGAGAGGTATTCCCACTAGTGGCCTTGGTGTGGGGCATGTGGGAATTTTCGTTGGCACCAAATTACACTTTCGTTTCGGTGAAAACACCCTTAGATTTGTGTTTGGGCTTCATGGGTTTGGTGATGGGATTTGTGGGCTTGTGTTGAGGGACTTCACATCCACAAGAAGGAATAAAATATTCTAATTTAATGTTGAGTTTAGTGGAGGGATCCTCATAGTAAGCTAAGGGATTATAAACTTACATTAGACTCCTATAAAAGGAGAATAGAGATTGGGACAATCTCATGGTGACATTGTGACATAATGGAGTTGGCATAAGTGAGTTTTCACTTGTGTTAAGTAGCTTGTGATTTCTGCAAGGGAATTTCTACAAATTTGGAAAATCTGGCCTAGGGTTATGGATCTTCTATTTTTTTTTCTTTGCAGGGAAATCACACGTGTGAGGTGAGGAAGTCTGTACGTGTGGAGGACAGCCGCAGAAAGGAGGAAGTCACACATGTGGTGCAAGTTGTACACAAGTATTTCTATATAGGTACACAAGTTTCAGTGGAAATAAGCGCGTACGTATGTGGGTTTCAATAGAGACAGTCGTGTATGTACGTGGGTATCAGTGAAGACAGTCGTGTATGTATGAGGTTGTACGACATGATTTTATGGGAAGGAGAAGGTGCATATAGGTTGACATCAACATACCATAAAGGTGGTCTGCAACAGATATGTAAGTTGGAAATTTCTCAGGATTTTGTTGAATTGGTTTTGCTGAGAGGACTAGTTTTTGTCCTTATTTTTGGTGAGAAAGGAGAGGAGCATGACATGGGATGGAAGGAATCAGTTGCAACCTAGGAACCTCAACTAAGGACAATGGATAAGGATGGAAGGAATCAACCAAACTTGTACAAAAGTTGTAGAGGTAGAGGAGGGTTTGAGGTGGCAAGATATGCCATAACCCTCATCCTCAGGACAACAAATCTGAAGACAGAAACCATGAGGTTTTCAATAATGTCTTGTAAGTGTATTTGGTATTTTCCATTATGTAAAATTGGTCCATTGTCCCCAGTACGGGAGTCAATTGTTCTAGATTTAAGAACATGATTTTTGGCTTGAAATTCCTGTGTAATGTGTATGAGCTAATTGTTGTTGCATCTTTTGTCGTGCTAAGTAGTTATGCATCTTAGTATGTTTATATTTGTGTAAAATTTGTGTATACTATTGAGAATATAGACCATACTCGAGGTGTGTGTGTGTACCGGTTTGGGTGCACTCTTAAATCTAACAAAATAAATTTGTGCATGGCCATTCCAGTTTTCCGCGCATCCAAGAAGATGCGCGAGGAGTGACGAGAAGCATGTGCTGGATCAAGTTTTGACAAGTTTTTTTAATGCACGCCAAAGTCTAGTTCTGCCAATGCGCACCGGAAATCAAGAAGAAATACACCAGAATCAATAAAGGAATCTTCTGAAAATCTCCCTGAATGATTACTACCAACAACGTAAGGGAATGTGGAACAAAAAGGAGATGAGCTGGCAATGTAGTTAAGATTTCTCTGATTCTAGAAAGGCCATGTGGAATGCATGCAAGTGAAAAAATCATGTGAGACTGTTAGCAGTAGAGCGAGTGGAGCAGAGCCAAAAGAGACAGAGTGCCAAAGTCAAGAATGATATAAAGGGAAGATAGGAAGACAAAGAAAAAGTTGATTCATCGAGTTACTGCTAGTTGTTCATTTTTCAAGAGCCCGCTCTAAGCCTCTATAGTATTGTAATGTCTTTGGTTTTATAATTCTGTCATGTGTTAAAGGTCTGAAAGGATGTGCATGACACAATGTATTGTAAATCTAGGGAATTATCTGAGAGAATATGAGATCTTGTTATTGTCGATATATAATTTGCTTAATGTATTCCTATGACTGATGGGATGAGGATGATTATAAAGGTGCACTGATTTTGAACCTATTATGTGTCAAGTATGTGTCTGAATGAATGTGTTTCTTTCATTGTGTTTTGTCATTTTTTAAGTAACCTACAATGAATTATATGAATGAAAACAAAGATGGATCTCTGTGTGTTTATCTCTTCATCCTCAACACAATACCATGGGATCTGACCTTCTTCAACCTTGGTTGAATATTGATATGATGATGCTTTGGGGGTTTTGTTGGTCAACTCTTGATGAACCCTAGGTATTAACCCCCAAACGTTAAGAAGGACACATGCAAGCGTGGAGTGACCCAACAGACATACACTAGAAGAAAAATTCATGCATTTGTTAGCTACAAGAAGGGGACATAAATATTAAATTCTTTCATAAATCCACCACTGTAAGCCTTATCTCCACAAATGGTGACAAATTTCATGAACAAAAGGATATGGAGGGGAGAGATTAATTCATTTTTCAAAGATATTCTCACCGAGCCCACAATTTATTGACAACTAGCCATCTCATCCATCACAAGAAACATCCCAAAGCTTATCACCAATGATCAAAACAACACCCTCATGCAGTCAATCACTAAAATGGAGGTGGATAAAACAATCAAGGAAATGACCCCAGGAAAAGCCATAGGTTTGGATGGCTTTCCCCTAGAATTTTATTACTAATTATGGTAGGTCATGGGGGATGATTTATGGGAAATGATTGAAGGATCCTGATCCCGTAGTCGCATATCATAGGCACTTAACAACACTTTCCTCATCCTCATACCTAAGGAAGACAAAGCTAGAACCCCAAATAAGTTCATGCCAATTTCTCTCTACAATGTAGCCTACACAATCATATCCAAAGTAGTTGCTAACTATCTCAATCTATTCCTAGATAAAATAATTTTCAAAGAACAAGGTGGTTATGTTTTGGGAAGACAACTCTTAGATGGAATTATTGTAGCCCACAAAAATATACACATGATGAAGACAAGTAATTCCCTAAGAATGATAATCAAGATGGAAATGTCCAAGACATTTGATAGACTCTATTGGAATTGCATTCAACGAATGTTGGGAGCCTTTGGGTTTCATAGTGACTAGATTGGATAGATAATGAGTTGGATCAAATCGACTTTCTTTTACATTCTTATCAATGGCTCCCCTTCTCATCCCTTCTCACCAAGTCATAGGTTGAGACGAGGTGTTCCTCTTTAGATTTTGTCTTCATTCTTATGGTAGAAGGCCTTGGCCAAAGCCTCTCCAAATCCAATGAAGACCATAAAATCAAGGGGTGTTCATTCTCATAGTCCCATGAAACCACTTCCAAACTACAATTCGTAGAGGACACAATATTAATGGGAATAACATTTTTCAAGAAGGAAAAGGCCTTTAGGAAAACCTAGATAACTTCTTCTTAGCCCAGAGTTGTCAACTCAATTATTCCAAATCAATGATCATTTCTTTAAAGGAAAAACTACAATGAAAAGGAATATCAACAAGAAATTTGGTTTCACTATTGGTTTCCTCCCTTCCATTTACCTTGGAATATCACTTACAAAATCCTTAGGAAAAAACCTCATGGGAATCCCTTTTTGATAAGCTCAAAGAAATATTGCAAAACTAGAATTTTTGAAACCCCTCCCTTGTTGGGTGAATCCTCTTGATCATGTGTGTGCCTCAATATATCTTTATCTTTATTTTTTTAGTGTTGATAGTGCTAGTCAAGGTTATAGGTGAGAACAAAAGAATTCAACAAGATTTTCTTTGGGGGGAAGCTATAAGGGGTAAGAAATTACCATTGATAAAATGGGAAGACTTATGTGTGCCCAATTCTCATGGAGGCCTAGGAGTAAACCACTTGTCTTATATGAATGAATCCCTTGGGGGAAAAATCTTCTGGTGTTGGTTGAAGTCCAAAAACTCCCTTGAGGGGAAAATATGGAGGGACAAATACATTTAAGGAATCAAAGAGAAAAATCTCATTAGGAAAACTAACCTCCTAGTGGGATCCTTCATATGAAACAAATCTAAGGTGCCTTAAACATTATACATAAGCATAGTTTTTGGGAAATCAAAGATTGCAACACATCAGAATATTGGGACAATTCGTGGAAACAACTCCCTTTCCTAAATAGGCAACCATTCCATATCCCTGTTAGGTTTATATTTGATGAACTTGGATGGAAAAAAGTCCAATAATTATGGAGGACCCACAATCCAAATGGCTTATTCCTTCATACATACTAGAAAATACCAAACTTATGGATGAAAACAATTTAGATGCAGGACATAGATGATCTACTTTGGACTTTGTTACAACCAAGAAGAATAAGAATGCAAGAGGGACTTGATATATCAAGGTGGGGATTTTTGAGTAGTGGGGACTAAACACTGAGAGAAACTTGTAGCCTTGCCTATGTTGATTAAGGCGAACAAACTAACAAGGGACTTTGTAGTAAGTTTGGAACAAATCCATGTGGCTCAAATTATCCTCTTTCATATGGTTGGTGGAAAAAAGGAAGACACCAACTCAGGATAAACTCCACAAATGAGAATTCATGGGTCCCTTTAAGTGTTCCCTCAATGATCAATGTGAAAAAACCATAGAAAACTTGCTAAACCAGTGTACCATTTCTAGTTTGTCATGGGTGTTGGGAGCCATAACTTTTCGAACATCCAATAGAAACAAAGTGAACATACCTAACACCCTAGCAAGTTGGAGAAGGGTACCCTTTAAGAGAAAGATCACTAATTGTGCATTGAATACCTTCCTTCGCTTCTTGCCATGGAATTGTGTAAAGAAAGGAACAAATGAGTTTTTAAGGGGATGGCCCTATGTGCTCATACATTTTGGGGTATAATAGATAAAATATTAGAAAAATGATGTATTCCATAGCTTGATTAGAGGATGAAATCTCTTTCAACAACCAAACCAAGAGGATCTTGGACTCTCGAGAAATTGAGAAAACCAAACTTCTCCTAAAATTAGGACAAGAAGATACCACCTCCTCCTCCCCATTAGTTTCAACCCGTGTCCAATAGACGTCAAAGGGTATTTTAGAGATGCCAAAGACAATATATGTTCCTCTTCTTGGGGTCTAAAGGCATCAACACCAACAATGCAACTAAGCTTCAATATTTTGAAGCTAATTTAGCCTTAACGATCAAGCACAACACAACTAGCCTCATGATAGAAGAAGATACCTCTATAATCTACTGATCATCAGACAAAAGCAAGCAAAGTATTGCAAAACTACCTTACATTTTAAACTTTTTTGTCTAAGGATTATAAACCCTAATTGAATTACCGTTATGAAATCTTGTCCTCTCCAATATGCCCAAATATCATCACTAAATCAAAATCAACCTTGCGTTCTTCCACCAAAATCATTTACGAGTTTTTGTGAAATATCGAATATAAGCTTTGCATATAATTTCTAACTGGTTTGATTTAACTCTTATTAGTCCCCGCCGAAGGCAATCTAGGGACTCTAGCATTCGATACGGCTTTGACCATCAATTAGTTTGGGTCTGACTTTTAATACATCTATTATATCCGTAAGTGTGTAACATGGTTTCTATTTTTTATTAAATTGTAATAAAATTATTTATCTACCAGCCGATTGGATCTAACATTCGAAGTCTTATTGGAGGATTTGCTTCTCCCAATGTAAAAATACATTCTTTATCCTAACTTTTAGGAGGATTTGGATGATTTGCATGGAATGATGATTTGGATGATTTGCATGCAATTTCTTTGTTCTAAGTTGTTTTAGCCTAAGTTCTAAGTTTAATTTCAATGTTTGATGAATACGACCACTGCGTCTTTCTCTGACAAATACAGCCACAATCTTCACCTTTCTCCCAAATTTCTGACAACTGACAAATATGGCCACCATCTCCACCGCCTACTCTTCCTTTGCATGCACACACATGCCCTTAGATCGCAAAATGTACAATTTTCATAACATTTTTTCTTTAAGTGAGCAGTAGGGCCTATGCCAGCCAACAGGTCAATAGTGCGCTTAGAGGATGGCATTCTCGTAGGTAAAAGAAGGCAAGTGGAGTTTTGGAAACAACGTTGAAGAAGGGGATTTGAGAGGGACTAGCCATTTCCTCCCCTCACCCGCCCCATACTACAACTACCTACAATTATTGGTCCTCAATATCCACATGAAAAATTACTTCAGTATCACACTAATGGATGCTTAATTATCACACAATAAGGCTCCGTCATTCATATTCATATTTCAAGTGTTATTTTTACTTTATTTATTGGTTATTATATTGCATTCTACCCAAAGCGATGACGACCTGCACTCTGCATAACGATTTTTGAATCTTGAAGGTCTTTGCTCTAGCTCTGCATAGACACTTTCAATTTAGATTAGGTACTGACTCTGACTTTGGATTTTTCTTTGGTTTGGCCTATATATGCTTGGTTATTCCACATACTATGGAACAACATTAAGGAGTATTAGTTGAATACAATTAGAACAATTTCACACAAGAAATTTTATGTCGGAAGAGAAAAGAAGGAAATACTAGTATCAATCAGTTAAGGGGGCTCCAGTCAATGGTCGTGAAACCGATATCCACAGAGGAGAGACCACTTTCCATCATGTCTCCATCTCCTTCTGATCTTGGAGCAAATTGTTGATTCCATCTGTTTCTGTGCCTACTTGGCTTTATGGTAATTATGTAAGTACGATCCGCCCAAACGACGTAACTACTAGCTTCCTATCTATATTGTTCTTAGAGGTTTTAAATTAAATTTAAATCAAGTGTTCCATTATATAAGAAAACAGGCCAAAATGTGTGTACCCAGAAATGCTAATTTTTAAATATTGAAATACTGTGAAGCTAAAAGTTGTGGAGCAACATTGGCTAACTCCTTATCTTTTGAGGTGGCCACCATTGTTGCATAATTGCAAGCCAAGTACAAGAGTTGTTCCATCAACTTTTACATCTGCTCTTTGGATTCAGGCATTAAGTTATAAGAATCCTTGATAAGGCCTACATAACATATTGTTAGTTAGTTTGTTAGTAATTTGGACTGGTTAATTTCACATGTACTAATAGTTTCAGTTGACCCAACCCTAGATCCATACAAAAAAGCACATAGTTTCAGTTGACCCGACAACCCTAGATCCATACAAAAAAGCACAAGCACTTCCTGATTTCAGAAGGATGGATTGGTCTGACTAGTAAAAAAGTACCTAAACTAAAGAGTCATATTCGAGCCTCAAACTTGTAAGCAACTTGTTCATAAGCTCCACTGCAAAAGATGGCCCTGATAATACAACATGTTGGAAAGTGCTCCTAAGTGCCCGTGGAATGGTTTGGGGCATCATTTGTAATGGATTAAGTTCTAGACCCTTGCTCACAGATACAAAAGAAAACTTTGCAATAACATGTTATGAAATGCTTTCCAGAACAACTGCACTGAAATGAGAGTCAAATATAACAAAATAAGAATGCATCAATCGATAACATCAATCAATCTCCTTATCCCTACTAAAAACAAAATCCAAGTCTGTTATCCATATCCTAAATAGCCCAGGATGATTTTATTCTTTGTCTCTTGGTCTACTGAAAGCACAAGTAAATGTACAAAGTTATTATAAAATTTACTTGTACAAGAACTGCATGTATGTAGAAATAAACCCCTTGAAGATGGACAACTGCGTTTGGAAATATGATGTTTAACATGCAACGTACTCGCCATGCAGAGAGTAAAACTCCCTACTAACGAGTGCCTTCACATGAGGGGATGTTGAAACGCCATGTGGCTAGAAGAAGTTGACACACCCCCCCTCCCCCCCCCAAAAAAAAGCCATAAATCCCAATTGAATGAATTGGGAAGAAACGGATATATATATATATATATATATATATATATATAATTTGAATGAATCGAAAAGTCATTTGAATGAATCGAAAAGTAACAAGAATATATATATATATATATATATTTTTGGGAACATTCGCTTTACCATTATAATGTTGTGCTTTTGTAGCTATTACAGTAGCACTTGTTCCAATATGACTTTGTAGTAGTTCTATGGTGATGTTTTATGACATTCAATTTAGGAGGAGACACAAATATTGACATAATTGCAATTTCGTGCTATTTAGACACATATGGTGGAGAATACTTTAACTATACCTATGTTCAGATTTATGTTCTTGGTATGATTGATGGGGCTACGATCCTTTTCCTCCACTAAACTTGGGGTTAATTAATCTTCTTGGAAAAAGGGAAAGTATATTTATTAATAAGTTAAATATCTAAATTTAAGGGAACAAAAATGTCTTTTTAAAAAATGGACCATGGACCAATGCTTTGGTAATGGTGCTTTCACCAACTCACTTTATTACCATTTTCACAACTAATAAAGTGTTGGGATAAAGAGCATATCAAGATGATTAAAGAATTCCTCACTTTTGTCGATTATGGATGGGCCGATTTTTGTTTGAAGTGATACTCATGGTTATGGTCATTTACAAAGCCCCATGCCATTGTGATAATATGATGCAGGGGTACAAGAAAAACACTATACAAAAACCAAAAAACTATACCCTTTATTACTTGGAGTTAAGCATTGGAATTAGATGAATCATTTGTATGCATTTTTTTATTTTATTTTATATGGATGGAGAATTGTATGCAATTTTGTCAAAGTAAGATGTATATTTTATAATTAATATTAAAGAGATGGTAACAATTTCATGTTTATAAAGTTAATACATGGATATTCATTATAAAATATTATACTAAACTAAAAACATAATAATAATAAATATAATGTAAGTTAAATAATACTCATTCATAAATATATATAAATAATATTATGAAAACTAAATTATATCAATTATTGGAAAAATATGAATCTAACACAATTTTAAAGTTTGCTTGATAAAATTAATGGTTATTTTTTTTATCAGTAGATAATAAGAGTTGTATCTCAATTGTTTTTTTATTTGTCTTGATACTTAATAGATTCAGAAGATGAATCTAGATTGGTTATACATAAATGTGGGTTTGTTGGCAATGTAAAAGTATAATAGTGACGGGGAGTAAATTGTTTGCAAGAATTTGACAACAATGTAAAGGTTGTAGCACCTGAGATAGAGAAGGCATAATGATTGAAAGAAGATGTCATTTCTAATATTTTTGGATAATCTCAAATAGGCATCCTCGCGTTGAGTTTGTGAATGTACCCATGCATGTTAATAACCAAACTTTAGTATCCCCATAATCCAAAGGAATCATTTCAATTTGGAGAAGTTTTTCTCTCGATGAAAGTTTGCATAATGAGGAGTATGCATTGATAATGTTGACCAAACATGTATCTTTTCATTCTACAGGAATCTAAATTGTTTGAAAGCACTGTTTTCTCATTAGATGGATGTCTTGGTTCATAAAGTTCGTTGTATGTTCATAAACAAAATAAAACTTGCTAGTACTTTTCAAAATGAGTTGTTCAGGTCACCAACCAATAAGGGTTTGGTCTTTTTCCTCGGTTATAGATAATGTTGAGAAGAATCGTGAAGTGTTCAAACACTAATGCTCAATACATGTCACTCCAAAACACAAATTACATAAAAAAAATATGCCAAAGAACACATCCTAGGTAAAACTAGTAAGGGATGTATTAGTTGCAGATATAATGTGTATTCAATGTTTTTTAGGGCTCTCTGGTTATTTCAAAAAATGATATGCATAAAATGGATTATATTCCAAGTCTCAATAACTTTTCTTAGTTATCGGATCCCCTTAGGTTAACTAAAATTTAACATAGGAGTATAAGTTAGGAGTCATTTTCATGTCAACCTTTTATAACTACCATTTAGTTAAATATCTCAATTTGCAAATGGTCTAACTCATTTCTAATATTTTAGAAGGATATGTAATGAAAGCGAAAAGAGAAAATGAAATGTGTAAATAGCTATGCTTTACCTAAATCTTGATTCTCTTAAAGGCTACTTTATATGAGTTCACATTTAAGAATATTTCTTTCTTTAACATTTATGGACCTACAAATGAGGTGTATTATTGTTTATGGATTTATTACTTAATTATGTTTAGTAATATTTTGTGTCATTAATTAGTGAATATATGTGAATGTTTGAAGCCATGTAACACATTAGTGGTGATTTTCTTATATTCATGGATTCTTTCTACCTTAAGAAATTTATGTGATGAAACTTTATCATTTGATGAACAATGCATTGATTCTAATCCAATATGACACAATTTCATACATTTATCGGATTAAGTTTTTCTCATGTTTTGCATTTTTACATTTGATTGTAATCTTATGGAGATGAGTTTATATTTCTTGATTTAAGGTATTGGTCATTTATTTTTAGCATTCACTTATTATGTTTTTAACATTTTTTACTAAGTTATTTTCATTTTTCTTTTTGTTACCATTTTTTTTGGTTAATTAGAAAAAAGCTACAAACGCTACTTCTAACAAGTGAATATTCCACAAAATGGATAATTCTTTCTAAATATAAATAATGAGAAAGTAAATAATCCTTAGGTTGAATATTGTAATGAGAACGTAAATAATAAATCACAAAATCACAAAAACAATTTATAAAATTGTCAGATCAATAAATAATTGTCCTTCTAAAAATATTAAAATAAAACTAGCATACCCCTAAAGCAGGGGAAATGAAACACCAAAGCGAACTAAGGTGGTTAAGTTGTTCAAAGATATATATATTTTATTGTTGGATGGAAAATGAATACCTCAAATGGTCTTCTAGCAAGGGTAACCGTGAATGGATTTATGGTGTGAGGATGTCATTTGATAGTGGTGAAATAACGATTCATCGTTAAATCAATATTTGGTGTTTTTAATCTTCCAAGGATGATTAGAATATGAGGAAATGAAGGGTCATTGTTGTGTATTATAATATTTTTGTGGGTCACCAATACAATTCAATTAGAATCTAGAAACTATTTTTTTAGATGAGATCCATACTACGATGTGCACGAGAGGGTCATCGTATTAACAATTTGCAATAGAGATGACTCATTAACTCCCAATGACAAGCTCTCAAGAATGGAGTTAAAACACTATTACCAACAACTATTAACAATTGAAACGCTATTACCAATACCAAACACCACAGAGTAATGTTCCCTTGTGGTCTTTGCAATAAATCCTTTCATCTTATCAATCTTGTTTATTTATTCGTGATCCAGGTAAAATTTCATGAAGAGTTCTAACTAATTCCATTTTAGCTTATGGATAAGAAAATCATAATTTTTAAGCATCGAGCCCCAGTACATTTAAGTTTCTAATTGAAATGTACAACACAACAATTCAAAAGGAGAAGCAAAATAGGAGAAACTTATTTTTTAAGTGCCTCAATGCAAACAATAGGATGCTTGCATCAATTTATGTTCCAATGCACTTGTTACTCTCAAGCAAACCTCATTAACAACATCTGCTGAAGAAAATTTCCAATTGTAGGAGTCTACAAGAGCTTGCAAACATAATGTTGTCTTGTTGTAATAGTTATTTACACTTTCTATCAGTTTCTTTTTTTGGACTAGTTTCTTATAATTATTTGGTTTGATTATGCTATATCAAGTCTTTTCTAGTTGATGATAAGATTAGATATAGGTAGTGCTTTTGCACTTCCACTTTCTACTACAAATATTGTACTCAATAGTCCCATTGGCTTGTACTTTTGCAATCATTCTACATTTTTGTCCTTTTCATCAGAATTCGACAACATAAATCTGTATGAAATCACAATTTTTTGTTGTTTAAATTGCATTTCTGAATGCAAAAATGGTTTCGGCATGTTGAAAAGCCCTTTGGGCACTTAGATGACACAGAATTAACCACTCAAATATGCAGATAGAACAATTTATGACTGGATTTCAAGCATTATCCATAGAAAATATCCCTAGAAAAGGACCAAAACATAGAACGTTTAGACTACGACTTAATAAAATTCTAGTATTTCAAATTTCTTTTTAACGATATAATTCAATAATATATACGTGTAAGTTCCAAATTCTTATAACATCCAAATTATATTTTTTAATGTAAATAATGAGTTATAAGTCTTGGTATTTGAGTGTAATTTAAAATTGTTTTTTATTAAGTTTAATTAGAAATGGTATATAAAGAATGTTTTAATGGATGTGGGGTTCTCTACTAATATGTTATTTCTTGGAAAAAGTAAGGTTATTAAAGAAGTGTTTACATTTTATTATTATTTAGTAAGATTGTGTAATTAGAAAAACATAATTCAAGTAATTGAGTTACTTTACTTGAGTTGATGATATCTTGAAAACATACGTTAATGAAGTTATTTTTTATGTAAAAAAAATTATAAATATAATAAATTATTGATACAATGATAAATTTTTATTTTGAAAAATATATAAATATAAATATATAATTATTTTGAAAACATCCGTTAATAAAGTTATTTTTTATGTAAAAAAATAATAATATATTAAAAAATAATAAATATAATAAATTATTGATACAATGATAAATTTTTATTTTAAAAAATATATAAATATAAATATATAATAAATTATTGAAACATTAATTTATAGTAAAATTTAAAATGTATATAAAATATATATCATATATATTACAATTAACTCTAAAAATTATATATAACTCCAAATATATATATGAAATACATATATATCATGGCGTCAAGTCTAAAAAGGTTTGTGTCAAAACATGTAATAATGACCATCTTGGAAGGAACTGTCTACAATGTTTGTTGATATTTACAGGCTTTCAGAAATGGACGCGGATATACTTTTTTTTCCATAAGAAAATTCTCCCAAAAAATTATATTAATAATAATTTTTTATAACATCTTCAGAGAAAAGCAAATTGTACTAGACAAGTTCACTAATACCAGCACCAAATTCCAGCAAGGACTTTGGCATAGTAAATACCTCGCTACCCAAACATACACTATCAAGAGGCGAAAAAAAATCTGATTACAAAAAAAAAATCTGATTTTGAGAAAATATATGCAAGAGGACTTCTTGATCCAAAAAGGACCGTCAACAGAAATACCAATTGATTAGAAGCAAAAAGAGGAATTAAAAGACATCCACTTGGATTGTAGGCCCAACCTTTTTGCCATCCCAAGTGAAATAGGAAATCCTTCCTTTTGGAGTCGTGAGGGATTGCTTTGACAGCTGGTCATCCTCCCCATTTGCTTCTCTGAAAATGTGTTCAAAATGTGTGCCTTTGAAAGTGGGAATCAATTCCTTTATTATTCTTTTCCAACCTTCAATATTGATTGTTTGGAGTTTCCCTTTCTGTTCAAGCCACTGAATGACAACTTTGGAGTCCCCCAATACTTGAATATATTGTAGATCCAACAACTTTGAAATAGTAAGCGTAGCCCATGCTCCTAATAACTCAGCTTTGGTGTTTGTTCTGTCACCACAGTTAAAAAACCAATGGTAAGCTTGAGAGTTTGGGCATTTTATAGCTCCCCCTGCTCCACAAATGGAACCTCCAACTAACACAACACCATCAAAGAAGGCTATTGCGTAACCATTCATCCTTAAGATTGAACTCTGTCTTAGTCCCTTAGCAATTCTGACCGGAGAATAAATATTTAGAGTATATAGAATCTTATAGACCACATCCCATTTGATGGGGCGCAAGTCGTCAAACAAAGTCTTGTTTCTCTCTTTCCAAATAAACCAACAGGTTAGGATCAGAAGTATTTTAGGAAATTGTTTATTCAGAACCCATGCGTCCATACATTCTATGAGAGACAGACCATCCCACTGGAGATTTCAATTGAGAAAGATGTCACTCTTTTCCCAAAACGATATGGTAAATAAGCACTCAATGAATAAATGCTTAATATTTTCTACCATAATCCCACAAAGACAACATCTGCTCGGTCCAACTTTCCCTTTCAGTTGTAATATGTCCCAGGTTAGAATTTTACCATGAATAGCCAGCCAAAAGAATAGACTTACCTTCAGAGGAAGTCACCACTTCCAGAACTTTCTTTTCCAGGCGAGCTTCATAGGGAGAACTTGAGTAAAAAGGAGAGCGTCGTATACATTTTTGACTGATAAGTCTCCGCTTTTTCCACCACCTGACCACATCAACGCGTCTTCCAGGTTTGGCTGGATAGCTATGCCAGATCCATTTAAATCCATTGTAAAATTTGACCAAGCAACTGCTCATGGCCTTGTCAACTCCAGATCATCGTTGGTCTTCCATATTACTCCAGATCATCGTTGGTCATCCATATTGGCGTTGTCGTGATTGGCTTCTTTGCTATCAATGCTTGTGCTAGGTAGAAAAATCCTTTATTATTAATATGGTTAATTAAATCTGACGGAAGGAGGGATCTTTCTCCTAGGCCGAGGATTTTGTCTCTATCTATCAAGATAAGGTGACCCACTCCTGGATGCCAACTGATCCAGTGGAGAATAATAGGGGTCATGCGCACAAGACTAGACCAGACCAGGGAAGCAGAGTTAGTCGAATGCCTTGGTTTCCTGAGCCAATTGATGAGCGATGAATTTTGTACATATTTATCCACAATAACGCGGTTCCAGAGGCTGTCTTCATTTAGTACCCGCCATAGAGAGGAAGTATTCATTGCTGTATTAAATAAAAAGAGGTTACATAAACCCCAACCCTCAAGCTTCTTTGGTTTGGCTAAGACTTCCCACCTGCATAAATGATAATGTTTGTTTGTCGAGAAGCCATTCCAGAGGAAATGAAACATCACTCTTCCAATTCGTCTTATAACCGAACGGGGTAAAGCTTCAATACAATTCGTTCCCTTTTTTCGCTTACCGAAAGGCCACTGAGCACTTTTCAATACAATTCGTTCCCTTTTTCTCTTTTTTTTTTTTTTTTTCTTTCATGCAGAACTGCATGATGTATAGTTTGCTTGTCATTTGTTTTTTATAAAGTTGTATAAACGTTTTAGGTATTATTTATATTATTTTTGGAAAATTTTGTTTGAAATGTGGCATTTTAGGAATTGTTGGAATTGCAGTTTCCAGATGCTGAATCCATTTATGAATTCAAAAATGCAGTTTAAGCAACCAAAAACTCTCATTTCACCAACAATTATATTGCCAAATTCAAATGATACTTACCAAAAATAATAAAAAATATAAAACATTTAAACTAAGTCGTTTTTTTATTTGAGCAAAAACACGTCAACATATATAACCCAATTCCTAAATACTTTATTTGAGCAGAAACACATCAACATGAACCCAAGCTTCTGTAACACCCTGTTTCCCCTAGTTTGTAAAAATAACTGGACTGGCCCAGAACTGTGGCAAACTTAGAAATGTGAATATGTGATGTGAATGGACCTTGTGGAAAAGGTCAATGAATGTGAATAACATTATGAATTTATATTGCAGGACTGCTGAGAGGGTATGTGCCAAAAAAGAGACCACGATGGCTGCAGAAAGGCAGTGGAAGGCACCTGGAAAGGTGGCGTTAACTTCCACCGAGAATCAATACCGTATTTGGACTCCACTGGCCCGGAGAACCAAAAGCGGCTCGCTGACCCCGAATTAAAAGTCTTGCAGGCTGGTAGGTAGATGGCTCCTCAGGAGTTAATGAGGGAAGGGGAGGTGAACCGCCCATCCATAGAGTCGTCAGGCCTGACGAGCGTGAGGGAAATCATGCAACACACAACCTCGCAAGAGGATAAGGCGTGGGGGAGAAGTGATTGGGGGGACGACGCGAGGGGAAAAAGAGAACTCTGGCGATATGCAGAGTGGGTGATAGCAGAGAGGAAGGAGAGTAACCTTCACTCCTGGTCACTGGTAAACAAAGATGCAGTCTCACAACATCGTGGTCTCATCTCGGGGGTGGCTAGTGGTAAATCCGCTGGGAGTCGCTGAGCCTACGGTTGGGTGGAAATGAGCACCCCTCTCAGCAGTTGCATAACCCCTGCTGTAACTTTCTGATAAGTGTTTTTCCTTTGACATCTTGAAATATATGTATGATGACATTTATGATCATAAGCTTTGAAATTGTGAATGACTTCATTATAAGAATGTCTATATGGTGTCTTGATCAGTACTGGTAGTTGTATGTTTATATGGAAAGACTACGTGTGGATTATGCTCTCTTAAATTGTTATTTATATGCAAACTGATCTAATTCAGACTTCACGCCTGGTTCTCGGGAGAGAAATACCCTTATCTGCCTTAGATAGTACCCTGGGTAAACCTCCCCATAGAGATACCCTCCTTGAAAACATCATCAAGAACGTGGAAGGAAGACGTGAAGGCGCAAGGCCTTAAGAAATCCCCGATAAGTATCGAATCGACGGACGAGATCCCGTCGGGAGATCTGTGGTCACTCACGACCGTCAGATAAGAAGAAGAAGCTGGAAAGATAAGTACCTTAACCTTGATAGGTGTTGATCGACGGATGATATCCCGTCGGGAAATCTGTGGTCACTCATGACCGTTAGATTTGGTAGGAGAAAGTAGGATGTTAAATGCCTTACCACCTTGTCTTTCTGTACCTTCGTGGATAGCAATGAAATCAGGATCGTAGATCCCCGAGGTCCATGAGAACAGATGGGCCATTGATTTTTCCCGTCCAGGAAGTCGTGGGAGAATGCACAAGTTAGGAACCTGTATGAGCCGTCAGATCTCGGTTGGAAAACCCAACAGCCGTTGGATATGTTAGAAGATACCGAGGGTTAAACCCCCAGTGAATAAGGGTGAAATCCCCGAAATAGATTTGGGTCGTCCGATTAAAGGAGGCCACGTGTCGAGAGATCTCCCATTTTGGGAAATCGGGAGTTGGGAACTCGGGAGTGATGGTAACGAGAGATTAGGATGTTTCATGATGGAAACCCCAAAGTAGTCGTAGACTGACCGATCTCAGGA
This sequence comes from Picea engelmannii, assembly GCA_009831015.1. Classification (NCBI taxonomy): domain Eukaryota; kingdom Viridiplantae; phylum Streptophyta; class Pinopsida; order Pinales; family Pinaceae; genus Picea; species Picea engelmannii. Next base: position 150,480 of record ML783732.1, read on the forward strand.
GGCTACGTGTCGAGAGATTACCCATTTCGGGAAATTGGGGATTGGGGATTCAGGAGTTCCGTTGACAAGAGGTCGGGCTCTCGCCTTGACAAATCCCGACGGAAGAGAGAGTGTGGTCATGTGGGAAGAGGTCATATTGACCAAGGCATAACCCAAGGGGATAATCACCGATTAAGGCTTGTTTGGCACTTGCGATACCGAAGGGCACATTCCCTCGTGCTCTCAAACCCCGAAATCCAGACTTATAAATATTGGGATGATTAGCATATGGTTAAGTCCCGATGAACGGATGAGATTATTTCGGAAGATATCAGGGTATATAACAACCGTCAGATGTGAGGAAGAGATGTCAACTTTAAGCTAGGGCGCGAATGCACCTTAGGGTAAGTGGCGAGCAAATATGAACTGCCAAAGTCCACCTGCCCAGATCTATGGCTGAGGCTTCATTCCGGAGCCCCCTTGTTGTTTTGCCTTTAGTGGTGGTGGGGGGGGGGGGGTCTGGAATCGAACACACAACTTTGGAACGGTCAAGATCTATTCGCCTTGATCAATGACATTTAGGTGAATTCCAGACCCCCCTTGCCATTCTGCCTTTAATGGGGGGGGGGGTTCCGAAATGGTGTGGCATGTGAAGTGGGGCCCGTCTCCTGTCACGTCGCCCACCATGTCGTGTTTCCCCTCTCGCCACCTGTACTCCACTCAACCACACAACAGGGCTGTTCCTAATGGCCATCTGCTAACCTTGAAGTGATTCATCCCTATTGGCCTGTTGCTAGCCCTGCCGGGGTTCGACGGTTGTAGAGTCGAATGATTCGACATCATTGTAGCACCGAGGCACGAAATAAAAAGAGGCACCATGATTATTTGACCTGTGATCATGACCCGTGATCACATGGGAACAGAGAGAGAGAAAGAGATAACTTGCGCTAGGCCTCTGTAGGTAATTCGGGGGCTCTAATTCTGCAGAAATCAACGAAAATTTGATTATGGTAGTGGATATGTGACAAAGTGGTATCAGAGCATGGTGACAACACTCGACCTGATTGGGCTCATGAACGAGTTGCGCATAAGCTCTGTTCGAAGCACTCCTAAGAGGAGTAACCCCCTAACTTAACTCTCCTATCTAGGATCAAAACTTGGAAACGAGAACCCAACTGTGTATGCATGTGAAAGAGTTATGAATTTATGCGCAGGTTATAAAATGTATCTAACTCTTGACTAATAACCAACATTTGTCTTTTCACCCAAGCGGACGATCAACCACGGGAACTTACAGACGCAGAGAATGGTGACTCACCAAGAGATGGGAGAAGGCTCCCACAATAGAGACGAAGAGTCTGATGAAAGAAGAGAAATAGGAACCCCTTCAGATCTAGCCGAGACTTTGAGTAGTCTCATGGTTGAATTGAAAAGTTGCAAGGCCGACAATGAAAGGATGATGAAAAAACAAGAAAAGCAAACTGAAATTAATGCAGTTTTACTGCAGAGCTTATCCGACCTACAACGACAAATGAAGCATGAACCCAAGATGCAGAAACATGGTCGTATCAGTGGCCATACTGAGAGGAGCACCTCAAGGAAGGTCCACCCCAGAGGTAAAGGACCAGTGCCAGACGATTCCTCTAAGAAGGAAGATGGGGATTTAGAAGGCTCTTCCAGCAACAGGACTAGTTCCTATTCTCGAAGAAAACAAAAGAAGCAAAAGACTTCCAAGGGTCATAAATTTGAGGAATTCAAAAAGGCCAAACCTCCTTCCTTTGATGGTGAGATAAAGAAGGGAGAGGAAGTCGAGGCCTGGTTACTTGGACTGAAGAAATATTTCAGAGTCCATGATTTTTCATAGAATTTGAAAGCCCGAGTGGCCACTTTCAATCTGAACGGAAAAGCTTCCATCTGGTGGGAAGATCTTAAGAATATGAAAGGGGTCCGTGAGGAGGACCTGTCCTGGAAACAGTTTGAGAAGTACTTCTGGAAGAAGTATTTGTTAGAAAAATATTTCGACGAGAAGGCTAAAGAGTTTTATGAACTCAAACTGGGGCAACTCACTATAGAGGAATATGTCAGCAAATTCCTTGACTTATTGAGATATGTACCCTACATCAAAGCAGAGAAGGTGAAGGTGCAACGCTTCATCAGTGGGCTACCCAAGGAATACCGGAACCGAATTGAATTTGACGAGCCAAAGACCTTAGAAGACACTATTCGAAAGGCAACATATTGTCATGAACAATATGGACATCGGGCAAAGTCTCATGGAGACTGGAAACATAAGAGTGGTTCGAGGTTCCAGAAAAAGGGGATCAAATCCTCAGGATTTAAGAACTACAGGAAGAACCCCAGAATGAACTTTCCAGCCCGGAGTGTACTCTAGCAGAACTTTCCCTCCTTGGACAAAAATAAAACTTTTGGACCTATACCAGTGAAGACTGATAACCCAAAGAGAGAACCTMTGAAATGCTGGGGTTGCGGAGAAGAGCATCTCTTGAGAGATTGTCCACGCCGACAACAAAACAGTCGGAAAGTTTATAACATTTAGGAAGCTACCACAGTCAATGATGTGGCAGGGAGTGTGCCGCAGATTTATGCAGCCTTGGATAATAACCAAGATGACCACCAAGCTTCAATGGTGGAAATAGAAGGTATGATTTTCAACCATCTGGTGTCTGTTTTGATTGACCCTGGTTCAAATTTGAGTTATATAGCCCCTAGAGCTATTGATAAGTGTAAACTACAGCCACAAAGACAAACCAAGCCATGGTTGGTACAGTTAGCCACTGACACCAAAAGAAGGGTAGCAGAGGTCATACCAGCCTGCCAATTAATGTTGGGTGAATTCCCCACCCAAGAAACCCTTAACATATTACCCCTGGGATCATACGATATGTTGATTGGTATGGACTGGCTGGCCGCCCATAAAGCCAAACTGGACTGTTACCATAAAACCGTAGAATGTGTGAGCAAAGAAGGAAAAAGGATAACCCTCCAAGGGATCCGAAAACCGGTCTTGGTGAGGCAAATATCAGCCCTACAAATGAGAAAGTATTGCCGAAAAGGGTGTCCCCTATATGCAATAAAGGTGTTGAAAACAATCAAAGGTGATAAACCAAGTCCTGATGATCACCCTATCCTGAGAGAATACAAAGATGTGTTTCCGGAAGAGGAACCGGGTCTACCTCCGAGAAGAGACATTGACTTCTCGATAGAGCTCACACCAGGAGCAGTGCTAGTGTCTAGGACACCCTACCAGATGAGCACACCTGAGTTAGTGGAACTCAAATTGCAATTGAAAGAAATGATGGATAAGGGTTATATTCGACCCAGCGTGTCCCTATGGGGAGCACCAATCCTGTTTGTGAAAAAGAAGGATGGCACCCTTAGACTGTGCATAGATTATAGA